>JBBPDC010173006.1:0-35712 GCA_037974485.1 Hemigrammopetersius urotaenia | reverse complement strand
CACACACACACACACACACACACACACACACACACACACACACACACACACACACACACACACACACACACGAGTATGTAAATAGTAAAAACTAACTGGTCAAATAGCAGCTGTAGCTCCCACGCCAGTTAAAATTTGAACATAAATGTAAGTTTTTATAATCTTAGACATTTTCACCCAAGCTTATGGTTAGATGCTTTGTTTATAAGTCAATATAAGCAGTGAACCTGATGTCAATATATGCATTTATTTACCATTTTAGTGAAATTCAAACTTGAAAAATGTTTAACCACAATCATTTACTGTCATCATTTATGGGATGTCTGTTGTTAATGTGTTTGAGCTACTTAGTTGTGCTGTGCAGCAAAATGTGGCTGTATTTATTTAGTCATTTCATGCATGTTAGTTCATAGTTCAAGAGTTGTTCAAAAACTGTAGCAATAAGGAATGAGTGAATCTGCCCAAATCGCATCTTGAGAACCTAGACTTCTGTTTAATAGCTTTCTAGTCAAAGTCCAGTTTTTAATTCTTCAGCATGAATGTACACCAAACATATTTAGCAGAAAACTACAAATATGCATCAACCACTAAATATAATATTAAATTATTCAGTATTTATTTCAGCATCTGAGATTTCCTGCAGAAATCTGCAGGGACAGTCTCAGAAATCAGCTGCACAAAAATCAGGGGCACAAAAGTATAGAATGGACAAATTAAAGACTGACAGATTTGAAGTGTTTACGGCTTATGTGTACATTTCTGCTAAATATGTCTGTTTCTTATGTAAAGCTGAAAAAACTTTTTTGAAAAAACTGTTTTTCTCTTTATTTTGCACTATTGTGGACACACACACACACACGCACTCACACACTCACCACACACATACTAAAACACACCTGAGCGCGGTGCAGTCTCTTCAGCTCCTCCTGCTTGGCCTGCCTGCGAGCAGCTCTTTGGACTCGGCGGGTCAGTTTGTTGTCCAGCTCCTCCTCTGCTTGTGTTTTCTGAAAGAGCGTGGAAGACAGGCTTATACTGGAGGGGTCGGGGACCACCACCCACACCCCCACCACCTCAGTCGGGCACGAAGACTCTCGGTTCCCCACCTTGGCCGGCTGCCGTGACTTCACTTTGCGTTTCTATTGGGCAACAGAGCCGAGAGGCAGGCTGAATGCTGACTACTCAACCAGTGGGAGCTAAATGTGGGCAGGCTGTGCGAATGGGAAATGCCGGCACTACCTTAACAGCATATGCTCTCCTGAAGGCCAACGCATGGGGCACGTAAGCAGACTTGGGAGACAAAAGTCTGAATTAATCAGGTATATCAGAAACAACAAAACTGTTGACTAGTTCTAATAAAAAAGCACAAACGACCACCTGCAGAACAACCCGCAGATAATGCAGCCACCAAACTCCTAAGAGCATCTTAAAGCTCTACAGCACAGCGCAGAACTACTCACGCATCATCTACACCAGACAATGCACTGCTTTGCTAAGACACTATGTTATACCTCCTGATGCTCCTCCACTTCATCTTCCTCTTCGTTAATTGTTTGTTTCTGAACATCAGACCTGATGATGTCAGACAGCTCTTGACTCAGCTGAGAACACACGGCAGTTTAGCTCCCAACGAAAACAACATTCTCAGTTCATCCACCCCACTCTACATCAGTCTAACCCTAAAGGAATGTAATGCGTATTTATTCTTTTCAGAACACGGTTCTTGCTTTCTGAAAAACTGTGACCAGTTGCAGTTCTCTGCACACAGTACTGCAAAGGGAACTTAAAGCAAACAAGAAGAGAAAAGAAGAGAACAAGGGAAAAAGGGAAAAAAAGGTACTCATGAGCCCAAGTGAGTGAGGGAGTCTTACCTGACCCCTGAGAGGAGATCTCTCCAATACAGCATTGCAGGACAGATCTGAGTCTTCAGAGAGGCTTAGGGTCTTCTTAAAGCACAAGTCTAGAAAATATTTTACAAATGCCTCGTTAGGAGCTTAATTGTGGAATTGCAGTCTTTGTTTTCTGATGAAGGAATACAAATATTTGTTAAAAATAAGACTAAAATGAAGATAAATCCCTCTATAAGTGCACCACATTACATGCTGTTTTTAGATGTTATCTCATGGCCCTGGGGCTGGATTCTCAAAGATTCTTAGAGGTCACTAATGGCGGCCTATCCTAGAACAGAAACCATCCAAATGCATCATTTTCAAAAAGGACAGAATATCCTAAGATAGTTTATTTATAATACTGAGCTAAAACTTAAAGGGAAGGTGACATGTGAGTGGTTCTGTTATGTGCCAGACAGTGTTCTGTATACATGCAACCAACGGGATGCAGACAGACAGCGTTCTGGTATACATATAAAAATAAATGCATTATATACATATACAACCATTGGGAAGTGACTGAGGATGTCAATGTCCTTGAAATAGGGTAAACAAGGAAACTACACTTATATTTTTTCACTTGTTTCCTATAGATGCACAGGTACCTGATTGTTTTTGTTACTGCACATATGCACGCACGCACGCACGCACGCACGCACTCCACGAGGGAGACCGTTTTGTGTACATAACTACACACCAGCAGGATCTTACGAATGCACCTGTTTGAATGCACCAGTTGTGTATTTATTATGCAAAAGGCCAACAAACACTTTGCATAAATATGCAACCACAAGGTATGATGTATGAAATGAAACATGTTTAGTGCTGTGGGAAATGTTCATTTGTGATTATATATATATTAGAGAGTGGAGAAGACTACAGGGCAATAGTAAACTAGGGGTGATGGATAAGAGGTGCTTCTCATTAATGATGCTGTGCATCTTTGTTCACCTGTAGTTCTGCTGAGACCAGACACTCTCTTCCTGCTCTCCACTTCAGCAGAAGCTGGCAGAGTTCCTGCTAGTGCTGCCGTCTCCTTCCTCTTCTTCTCCTTCTTATAGCCGGAGAAGACGCTTTTCCACAGGGACTTATGCTTGACGGATTCCTGCTGTGTTTCTCCACTCTTTTTGCTCTTCCGTGGTGAGAACAGTGAGCTTCGTTTCTTCTCCTTCTCCTCTGCCCCTCCCTTGACCTCTGGCCTCCGCAGCCACACTTCAGCTCCGCCCACCTGCAGGGGGCCTTCTGATAATGTCCTTCTGCTCCTGTCCTTCCTAGCAGCGGAGGGGCCAGGGGAGTTGGGTGTGTTGTGGTCCATGAGGCTAGCTCTTGGTGGCAGCTGATTTGATGCTGCATGACCGGCTTCATCTGCAAAACAAATCCCTAACTCATCAGGAGGGAGGCTCTGGGCTCTACCCAGGCCTGACTGGAGCATATTCTTCTTCAGCAGGTCCGGATGAGACCCAGAACTCAGCAAAACCTCCCTCTCTAAGGCAGGGCGCACTGCTATTGGGTTGCGGCAGACTACAGGTGGGCTGCAGGGAGGCGTCAAAAGGTCTGAGGCTGACTCTGAAACTCTGTAATCGGTTTCAGTGCTGTTGGTAGCAGCATGGGATATCAGGCCTCTCTCCTCCTTAGTCACATGACCCTCCAAAGTGATGTTGAGTCTGTGGACTGCCGAACAGCGGCCCACCACTTCCCCCAGCACGGCCTCCGCCTCCTCCGCTTCTGAGGTGTGTGACCGACCGGACGAGGAGTGTGTGTGCATGCTTTCGTTTTCTGTCTGAGAAGGCGTCTGGGTGCTGCGTGTGCATGTGCCTCGAGTGTGTGTGCCTGAATTTGAGTCACATTTGTGAGAGGTGTGTGATGGCGAGTCAGAGGAAGATGTGTAAAGCGATGCTGTGTGTATATCAGAGGTGTAAAATGTGTCTCCATCGCTAGAGGTAGAGCCGCCATCCATATCCTTCAGATCCCTCGGCAGAGCAGTCAGCCCCAAACTTTTCCTGATCTCAGCACTCTTCATCCAGAACTCCTCTATCACCTCCGACCTCTTGCTCACCGCGTCCTCTGGTGTCATGGGCAGGTCTGACGTGGGCGTAAAGGTGTATGTAGAGTCTGTGAAGGGTGTATACAGGCTTTCTGAAGGAAGAGAAAAATCCCGATTGGGGGAAAAGTGCTCCATGTCCTTTGAGTCATAGCATTTAGCCTTTCTGTGGAAGCAGGATTTTAATTCAGACTCATCGGGATGCTCTTCGGAGGACTCTGGAAAAAGGTGAAAGACAAATGTGCAAAGAGTTACAGAGAACTAGGACATCTTGCCAGAAAATGTATGTTCTGATGGAAGAGATGTCATGCCAAGAAGCAGAGGAGAATGAAGCATGAAGACAGGTAAGGGCAGCAAACAAAACAGCAAACAAGCGCAAAGGGATCTGACTGCATTGAGGAAGTCAGATTCCTTCTCATGTAGTTTTTATAAACCTGCCACTGACTTGCAATATTCGCTGTATTTTTCTCTGCAGTTACAGTTACTTCAGGTAAGGAACACTAATGAGTACACAGCATTACTGAATCTCTTATCATTTTTACTTAATTCACTGTTTTCTTCTTGTTTTCTTCTGTTATTACATGTCATGAAAAAACACAAACTCTCTACTTTTCTTTTAGTATTCTAAATCTGTATTCCTTTTACATGGACTGCACCCTGCCTCATCAAGTGGGTTCAACAACCTGAAACACACAAAAGTTATACACTCATGTATTATGTGTTCTTGCGAGTTGTCACTTCTGTTAAATGTACCAAGTTGTTATATGTACAAAAACAAACAAAATAAATAAATAAATATAGATATTAAAGACAGATTAGAAAATAGTTTGAAAAAAAGAATGTATACATAAAATTGCATTCACCATAAAAATGAAAATAAAGAAAGAAAAAAGGAATGTTTTCTGTAAAGAATTTGCTACATTTTAGTAACAAAAACAGCTAATAGGCATTGATGGTGTTTCTTTGCATTTCATTTTTTAGTTTTTAAACATTCTAAGAACATTCTCTTCTGAATAACGAATTAATTTTTAAATGAATTTTGTTTGGCTAGAAAAGTAAAATAAGCAAAATGCAGGGGATCAATGACTCAAGCGATTGCAGCAGAACTTATAAAAAAAAAGGGAAATAAATGACTGCACCGCAAAATACGACAACCCACACCGAAATGCTGCACGGGCACGCGACCGCTCATGCAGTAACAAATACATTTGAAATGTAAAAAATGAATGCGCAACAGAAATAAAAGTGAGTTGCTCATCATCGCCTGAGGGCAGGGCTACCTTTAATCACACCTGCCTCCTCTTCATCTAGCCACACCCCCGAACGCCGCTCACTCTCCCAAGGGCTGTATTCGCCCTCTAACCACACACATACACACAAATGAGTAAACACAGACACAAACACACATACACAATAATGCAAGTAACACCCACCAAACATACACCCACATCAGCATTAAGCCCAGTACACACAAACAAGCCTGACAAAGTGTCAGTAAACACCACACACATATGTGCAAACACCCAATGTAATCAGAAAGAAAGAGAGAGAGCGAGAGCGAGAGAGAGAGAGAGAGATAGAGAGAGTACAAGCCAGACTATCCTTTAGTCAAATAGTTTAGATTCTTCTTGAAAAATTTAAAGTACTCCAAGGACACTCGTCACCCCGGCAACTAAACAGATAAACAAAAACAGCAGCATAAGTTTTCTACCGTCACTAGATTCTTCCTCTGCATTCTCCTCTTCTTCAGAAACCTCTTCCTCTTCCCCTTCCTCTCCTCGTTCTTCCTCATCATCCTCTTCTTCCTCCCCCCTTTGCTCCGCCTCTCTGTCTAACTCCTTCACTCCATTTATCTTGGCCTCTGGCTCCACACTCCTCCGCCAGGACGCCTCCCCCTGTTCCTCTAGCTCTGACTCTGAGCTACTGAGAGAGAGGGAGGGAGAGACGGAGAGAGAGAGGGGGGTGTGGGGGGTGGGGGTGGGTGGGAGAGAGAGAGATAAATAGAGGGTGTGAGAGAGAGAGAGCGAGAGAGAGAGTGTCAGAATATTAATAATGTCTCAAAGTTACAGCAGGAAAGCATGAATGTAAAGTATTTAATACATGTGACCTTATATAACCTATTAGATCCTGTTTTGTTGCATTTTAGGACCAACACACACTAAACAACTAGTAATCACATTATCAAACTTCTGACTATTTGCTACATTAAGTGAGAACATCAAACTCCCACAAAATACATGCTGTTCCATTACAAGGAGATAGCAGTAGCAATGATCTATTCATATTTGAGTTGTTGGCCTAAATACAATGCTTGATTATATTCCAGCTGAAAAAAATCACATATCTGATATTCTCTGAAGGACCCAAATCTAGATCAAGATAATGAACTCGGCCCAGAATCTGGGCAGAACTTGAAAAACAATGACTTTATATGTTTTTTTATATGTATGTACAGTATATATGCATTTATGTATGCAAGTACTGTATGTATTGCATATGTATGTACAGTATTGTGCAAAAATTTGAGACATTAAAACATTTATCTGTTTATCTAAGCAACGTGCTTTGTGTGCATCTATATATGTATGTATGTATGTGTGTACATTTGTATGTATGTATGTGAGCATGTACAAATGTATGTAAATATGCATGTGTAAGTATATGTATGTATGTATGCATGCATGAATGTATATATGCATGCAGTACCTGGACTGCTCCTCGCTCTCTTTCTCGTGCAGACTGAGGCTGAGGTTATGCTGTGCCTGCATCTCCTCTGGCACCTCCTGCAGCGGGCTGTCCGGCTCCTGCAGGCAGGGCCTGTAGTTCTCCAGCTCGATGCGCTCCGGGGTCCCACACAGCCGCTTGGCCAGTCGGGGAGGCAGCTCAGGAGGTGTGCAGGACCAGCTGTCCGGGGGAGTGACTGTGTCCACAGACCCGGGGGAGGAGGCGGACAGAGGTGTGGGAGGAGGGCCGGGAGCCGCCTGTAAAGAGACTGAGCTTTAGACACTACAGAAAACATATCTTCAAAAAGAGGAAAAGAAACTGCTACAGTTGTAAGTTAAATTAGGCAACATTGCAGCACTGGCATTTTAAGTTTTTAAACCATTTGTTCCTGAGTTATAATATAGAAGTTTTAGGGATGTACTTAAGGACAAGCTTTCTGTGACTGTGACGTTAATTTAGAACTACATCTACGAGGCTAAAGAACCAACATCTGGACTACAGGCTGCATCTTGGGTACGTGGAAACTCAGAAACATTTAATTTTATTCTGACCTTTTTGGCACACAACTTATTTTACCATTCAAGAGTTCTAAATCCGCATTTTGATAATACTAACGATAAAAAGACAAGTTATACATGTACAAAACAAATTAAATATGAGATTGACAATATTCAAGCAAGCAGAAACAGAACTGCCTTTTATTTTTTAAACTGCTTCTATCAAAGTTGTGAACATTTTTCATTTCTGATGTCCTACAAATCGTTTCGCACAGATCTGGTTTTAACATCGTGTCTAAAAAATCGAACTCATTCCACTACTTGAAGAAATGACTATTATAATGTATTGGTTTCGTGTTAGCCAAAAGGAAAAGGCTTTCTTTCCAAAAGGTTTTGCACGGGATATTAACTTTGTCAATGAATACATTCCAGAAATTATGAACAAAAATTAATACCTTTTCCACGTATGAATTATGATGTTTAAATGTGTAGAGAACCACATGCAGATTTAATTCTAAACTACTGTTCTAATATAAAACAGCTGATGTATAAGGCGCTTTGTCAAAATAAAATATCTAATAAAGGTGGTATTTATCATAATCAAGCATTTATATATTGTTGCATGTGTGAAGCCCGCATCATATACTGTGGAAAAAAGGAAACATGATAAAATTGCTGTTTAATGAACTTTTAAAATTAAACCCTGTTTTGTTTGAATGGTAGAAAACCTCATGTAAACCCTGACTATTAGATATTAATTAGTTTGGATTAGAGACGACTGAAGGCTATGTGGTGCCGAGTGCAGTGTTTCCCCTCAATAACACACCTGATTAATGTAAGGAGGGCTTGGTCATTACTTCAGTTAGATATAACAGATGTGTTAAATCACCGAAATAATACAATGCTGTGGCCCTGGCCCTGTAATTATCCTGAGTCTGAGGGTGTACGAGGTTTTACAGCTGTGCACTGAATAATTAGGTGTTTTCCCACCTTATCCAACTAATTATCCAATCAAGATCTCCGGGAATGTTCTAGGGGAAAACACTAAAAAATGCAGGGCAGGACTTGCAGACACCAGAACTGAGAACCTCTGGTCTAAACCAAAGGCAGAAACAGCAGTACCTGTTCAGGGTGAGCGGCCGGGGTCGGTGCCGGCCTCTTCCTCTGAGCCAATCCCGCCAGCCTGTGGTTGTAGTGCTGCTTACAGTAGAACTTTGCTGCTCAGACAGAGGGGAAGATACAGAGAGAAAAATGGCAAAAAGTGTAAAAAGTGAGTGTGTTAGACACTTAAATTTATATCGCAGAACAAGACCCAGCAAAAACCGCCTCTTTTTCAAATGATAAACCCATGTGACCCAGAGGAGTCCAATGACTGAATGTTCTTCAAAGTCTGTGTGTGTGTGTGTGTGTGTGTGTGTATGTATGTATCTGTTTGTGTGTGCGCACGCCACAGTGTCACTTGTGGCTTAACAGTACAGCTTCTGTCCTCCATAACACACACATCAGACCTTATGACTACAGAACCAAAACAACGGAACGGTTTGTCTAAAGGGACGAGCGACGCCCCCGGCAAGACCCAACTGACGCTCTGAAACAGCCCCCTTTGTGACAGGAGCCATAATAACACTACTGAAATGGCAGCAAAAAATAACTGCAGCTAAGGGCATATAAACCCTGCAACTCCTGTGTGATTACTATTATTACACAAAGTGCTGTCAGAGTGACCACATATATAATGTGTGTCAAAAACTGAAAAATGCACTCACACGGCTTTTGACCCTACATCAATAAAAGACCACAAGTACATAAACGCCTACACTAGTATTGCTATCTTTATAGGGACTTCATGCTGTATATATGTCAATGCTAAGTGTGCACCTAATATCTTTAACATCTTAAACGCCTTAAAATTACAAACATCTCACATTCGAAGGCACTTTTTGGGGGTCCCAATAGTATAAACTGCGAGTTTATTTCACTGTAGGGAAATCTGGCCTCAACAAATATTGTACAGTACTTGTACAGTATATAATTTAAACGTAGTGTGGTTCTATGCTGCTAACTGTCTCCTGTGCAATAATATATACGTATGGTGCAATATTAATTATTAATTCTGGAAGATCTACACCCCATTCACACTACTGTTACACTGCTGTATTTATTGCACTGTTTTCTCATCCCTTGCACTTTATTTTATGCTGCTAACTGTGTCCTGTGCAATATCTTACTTATGCTGCAACACTAGTCAGTCTGGAAAGTCTACATCTCGTTCACACTATAATGATACATTACTGTTACATTGTTGTGGTATCTGTTTATTGTGTTGTTTATATTGTTTTCTATTTGTTGTATAATTTGTATTATTTCCAGTGTCACCTGCACTCTGATGAATGTTACTACATGGTGCTCTGCGGTCTGTGGAGAAACATTATCACACCATACATGTGTTCACAGCTGCTGATTGATGACAATAAAGTAACCTTGAACTTTGCACAAGTACCTCATTTCCTGTGTATAAACAATAGAAAAGTAAGAGACTTTATGTCACATCGCGCACCATGAAGCTGGTCGTAGGCGTAGTTGGAGAGGCGCAGTGTGGAGTTGCAGTGGCTACACTGGAAGCAGCTCCTGTGGAAGAACTTGCCCTCGGCGCTCAGCCTCTCCATCACGTACACGCGGCGCCCGCAGAAGTAGCACACGTCACTGCCGCCCACGCTCACTGGGAACTCCTTCTGCCGAGAGACCTGCAGGACAGGTTCAAGAGCCACAGTTCAGACTGACTGTAGAACAGAGAGAGGGTCCTAAACAGCCGTTTGCTGACATTTTCACTGTGCACTTAGTGAAAGAATAGAAGAGCATTTGATTTAGAACACACTTACAATAACAAAAGCACCCTGATGTCTACTGCAAGTTGTGTTTTAATGTCACTGTGTTTTATATGTCACTAATTTTTACTGGTATGGTACGCCACAGACGTGGAAGATAAAGAGAAATTGTTAAACAATACTACATTCTGCTTCCATTTATTTCCAATAGTAAGTAGAGAAAAACAGTGTGACATGGAATGGGGCACAGCAAGCAGCGAGAAACTGAGTTTATGCAAATTATAAGTGGGAGCCATATAGTGCTACTTGGGCGAAGTAGATTTAGTAGTATTTGTGGTTTCCCTTATATACAACCTTGGGCAAATCTACTGTACACACAACGGGACATGCCCACAGAATTCCATCTGGACGAAAGCAACAAAACATTGCTGATACTACCATCTGCCTACTCTGCGGGATGGTACAGTTTATTTAGAATATTTAATTTCTCTATTTATAGGCCAGTACAGTTTGATTAGTACAGTTTGGAAACAGTGGAAATGCTTGTAAAAACACAAAATGAATTAGGAATGACTTAAAATTGCACTAGTCTATCACACTTAATGGTTATATTTATTTCAGGAGGCCTGTATTTTTAGAACCAAGCTGTCCAGGGTAGTAACCTAGTCTACTTGAATTACAGGAGTGTCCAGGATTTCATTGCTAAAATGTTTCCTCGCCTGCCAGCAGTGTAGACCTGGCGAGGTGCTGGTGAAGGGAGTGAAGAGAGAACTTTGTGCCATGTCTAGTGGATACGTCCCAGCAGTGTATATTGAGGTAAAGTTTTAAGATTAAAGGTTATCAGCAAAGCTTAAGTGGACAAAGGCACGTAAAAGTAGTTTAGCTATGCACATTTAGAGATGCACAAGTCAAATTTCACAAAGCCAGAGACACACACAGACACACACAGACACACATGCTGAGCTAAGATGGTCTTCTATTTAAAAGGGAATTCCACTGATATTCAAAGTTTAAGATTTAAACAAAGTTAATGAGGGTTTAATATAAATTGTTCCATTCTAAAGAATGCCCAGTCCAAATTATGTACAGTGGTGGTGATCCGAACCAGAGATCCAAAGTATATGATGCATCTAAAACAGGCAACTCCGGTCCTGGAGGGTCGTGGTCCAGCACGTTTTGGTGATTTCCCGGCTCAGAAGCACCTGGTTCACCTCATCAGTTAATTGTCAGGTTTAGTGAATGTGTTTGAGGTGAACTACCATCAAACTGTGCTGGACACTGGCCCTCCAGGACTGGAGTTGCCCATCCCTGGTTTAAAAGCTCCCTCATAGAAAGTAATTAAAACTTAAGTACATAAGACATTCATGGCATCATTTTGGCCATAGGCATATATTTTAAAATCAATTAACGTGGCGCTATGAGGCGAAATAATGCTAAAAACAACACAATTTTAATATTATTATACACAAAAACTATTTTTTGGGGGGAGGAGGTAAAAAAATAGTGGCCATTATGGTCTTGTAGACATTGTGACCCCTGGTTCCATTCACCACCATCGTAGAGGAATCACTGCTGAGAAGTTTAAGTACAATTAACACATTAAATCAGTGATGGTGCAATGGCCCTTTAAGATCTGGTAACTGATTCTCTCTCTTGCACACACAAACACACACACACACACACACACTGCAGGTTAGATCTTACCAGCTCCCTCTTGTCAAGAAGGGGCTTGGTTTCTTCCTGCTGCCTGTGGAGCTGACTGACTATCTGCTCCGCCAGTGAGCTCACTCCGCCTGTGTACATCTTAATGTACTTCTACCAACGAGAGACACACACGGAGGAAAAACTGCATGAGATGGAAATGAAACATGACAAATGGCTTCAAATAAAAAATGCCTACACCTTCAAATTAAACAATGAAATGCCTTCTCTCACACACACAGACACACACACCTGTACACCTGCTCTACACATGCTCTAAGTGTGCCTGTTTTTTCAGTAGCAGATTCACTCTACCAGTCACTCACACAGTCACTCTGTGAAAACGATGCGGTCAAGAGATTCCGCATCACATGTCCACTGCCTCGCAGTCACTGATGATGAATGCACACAGAACACAACCTTTATTGCAATTTAAAACACCCAGGGCGTGTGCGCACACACACACACAGGGCCTCCCTCACAAGGCATTCATACGATTCGATAGCCACAGGTCAGATAAGACCAGCTTTCTGAAATAACGGTCAGAAAGCTGCACAAACAGGAGCACATTGTTCTGTCATTTGCAACTGATGAGCATTAAACAGTGCACTAACAAACACAAAGCTCTTTAACTACCAGGGTGTCCACTCATCACAAGGCTTCTTTGGTTGTAGAAGGTTAAAGGTGTGCTAGAGGTCACTAGAGGTGAATAGGCTGCTCTAGCAGGGGTTTTACCTGCTCACTTCGGCTGGGCAGAGATTGCACCTTGATCATTTCTTTATAGCGGAAGCTCATCAGCTCCTGCTGCTGTGTGCGCTTTTTCTAGACAGAGCACATGGAGACATGTCACACCTGCATAACAGCCAACATCCAGATCCACTCAGGGAAGATGCATATGAGGAATTTGAATCTCTAGGAACAGCCAATGGCTTGAATGGGTTTTGGGGGTGCGTTCAGTGAGTACCTTTCTCCATGCAGGGACCGGGGCTGGAGGTGCAGGTGCACTCGGAGGTTCAGGGAGGGGTGAAGGACACGTGATTAGCTCCAGATTTGGCATGGAGCCACTCTGCCATGGGCATGGCAGATCAAATGAACAAACCAGGAGAGCAAGAGTAAGGAAGAAGAAAACCAGAAAGCTGTGGAGCTTGAGCTGGCTAAATAAACGAGTATCAATGCAGCAAGAACCAAAGCATTAAGAAGAAACGGTTGTAAACAATAAACAGTGGAACTTGATAATCATGGGAAAAGCCCATTACCAAAAACCTCTCTCAACCGGCTGAAACCACACCCACCTCTTCAGTAAGGTGGAATAAACTTAGATGTGGTTTAAGACACAGTATGGCTTAATGTGAGCCATGAAAACAACTTCACAATAAAGAGCCAAATGCCTGTGTCACCTTAAAGAAGATCTAGATGAAGTTTTTGTTTGTTAAACTGCAGGAGTAAAACATGTCTTGACCGAAAGACAACATTTTATGTGTTTGAAATATGGTGTGCATTGAATTTTTGGCCACAGATTTTCTTGAATAGGTGCTTTGTTATGTTGTTCCTGTAACACTACACAAGAGTTAAATAATGAATCATATTTCAGTAACACTTATAAATGCGGGTCTGGCAGGGAAGTACATTGAAATTATTATTTTAAATTGAATAATTAAAATGTATCTGGTGCTTGTTTTAGATTCTTCTAAGTTTTGCCTCAGCCCGACTTCAAATAATTGTAAAAAAAAAATTTAAAAAAAATATTTCAACAAAGGTTTAAGGGAAAGAACACCGGTCTGGAACCTACACCACCACTTAACATTTTAGAATTGATACTTTAAAATCAATTATACTGTATTAAATGATTCATATTGTTCTGTACAACCACAACATTGTAAGTAAACTGTAAACATATAATAAAGAATTGTAATTGTTCAGAATGATTGACAGAGCTATTTCTAAAATTTCTGACCTGGCATAGCATTAAGAATTAAGTAATACAAGTAATAATAAAAACAATAATTAGTAATAAGTAACTGATTTTAATACCCGGGATTGAAAGAAACACATTTCAAACCCAATCGCAGAAAACTTGGGGGAAAAAAATTGTAAATAAATAATTATAGTGTTATCATTTATCATAGAAAGTCCTCTAGTCAGCTGAAGAGTTACTAACTTTCATATTTATTTTGTTTTCTTTCTTAAGATGTTACAGGATCTCCTCCACAGCAATTTGAAACTATTCCACTGTGGAAACAAAGATTAACCAAATCGTCATCTGAGCTCACTTAAGCAATAAGAGAGGGTAGTACACTGAAATGAATCATTTACATTTTATTTTTAGTGTAATTCCATGATCTGTTCGACTCTAAACTGACTCTATATGATTATCAACAAATTCCTTAACCTACAGGAAACACAGCAAGTCTGAAAATAAATAAGAAAAACAAAAGACAGAATAAAGAAAAGACACACTGAGCAAACTCATAATAAATGAAAATACAAAAGGGCTACTCGGTGTCCCATCTGGGTCCAAATAAAAGACTTTGTCTGGAAATGTCATTCCATTCCAAATGTGGGCTTTAATAACTAAAATGTAAGAACTAAAATTAAACAGTCAAACAGAATGGTGACACTTTACTGGCTACATAACACAGACATGTCATTAACATGGCAGATGTCACGAGTTTTCTTTTGCTCATTAACCATATCTTGACAAATATTACAGTGTCTGATGTCATGACCTTAAAAAAGCACATAACTGTAATGTAACTGTCATAAAATCAAACACTACAGTGTTTTTCATATAGATATATATATAGATATATATATATATAGTAGTGCTGGGCCGTTAACGGCGTTAACGACGCGAGATTCTTATCGGGCAATAAAAAAAATATCGCAGTTAATCTATTCACAAGCTATGATGACTTTCACCTTGATATTTTAGCGCGGATGTATACCTAGCTGAATTGTACTGTAGGGGGCGACAGCGAGTCTTCGAACCTGTGTGTATACCTACTGTGAAATTACCACATCAAACGTGACGCGCTAACATGGATGCAGCTATGAAGCCGCCGGGTTTGCTTCAGGGAAAATTTATTTTTAAGAAGCTTCCCAATGGCAACCTTGACAAGACCAGATTTATCTAGATTAATTCCAACATTACAGTGAGATTAATCTAGATTAAAAAAAATTATCTAATAAATAAATAACACTAATAAATAAAATATATATATATATATATATATATATGGATTAACCACATAAATATGTCAACTTGTAATGACAACTCATTAGATCATATGACATCTATATTTATGACATGGCTCTGTTAGTGCTATTTATGACTCAAGTTACAGATTTCCAATAGAAAAATGGAAAATGTCACTTTTGAATATAATGTTTATATCACTACAGTTTAGTCTCTACATTACAGCAACCACCAGACATCAATCCTACACCACTACATGTACAGCAATTATCACCCAACCTCGGCTACACAGCACACACTGCCCTATAACAGTAGATTTCAAGCCTGTGTTTCCATCTACCCTCAACCAGAATTTTCTAAAAGCAAAAGACTACATCCAGCAGCATTTAGTTCGGCACCAGGAGCAATGACCGACAGGTGACGTTACATCCCTCAAAGATCAAACACACACATCCAAACAGTTAAACAAATGCATACAAATGCAAACACTGACCTAGGAAACACCAGCACACACATTAACACACACACACAGACAAACACCTGTCTCCGGATCGCAGTGACCGAGGGTGACGGGGCGTTTTCTTCAAACTTGGCCAACAACTGGGTCGCCATGGATCTGACTCTGCTTTGGCTACCGCTGGTGACAGCCGCTACGCCCACCTCTGACGAAGGTGACACTGCCTGAGTGTCCTTCGAACCCTCCTCCTGTTGTAATGAAACATAATGGACGAAGGAAGAAACTCAGATCACAGCTTACACTTGTATTTCCACTCAGTGATGATAGAAACACTGAACATCCAACCTCTGGCTACTTTGTTAGAAACACCTTCAAACACTTTCAAACTGTGAAACCAGCAAGAATCACTTCTAAGAGTTAATAATTAAGAGCTCAGTGCACATTTTTTGCAGGTTTAAGGAGGAACAACAGCAGTCATAAAAAATACTCACGTCCTCAGACTGACCAGCTTGGCTTGTTCTCCTTCTCTTGCCCACTCCATCATCCTCCTTTTCCTTCTTATCCTGAGCCCCCGCACACACACACACATTTAAATATATATATGTAGTACTGTACAAAATGTATAGACACCTGAGAATATTTTATTTAGATCCCATTGTCTATGTGTTCGCTTAATCATTCCAAGGCCTCTCTTCAAGGAAGCCCAGTATTACATTGTAGTTCTCATCAAATGCCTTAAATACCTGGTTCCGCTTAGTCGATACTTCATTAGGTGTATATATATTCCATTTATATAGCCACTGAATCATTCATTGGTAAAAGTCAAATGTGTGTGTGTGTGTGTGTGTGTGTGTGTGAGAGAGTGTATACCTTGGGGTTGCGTTTTCGGGACAGACTCTGTCCCAGTTTGTTGAGTAAACACATTGGAGACTTGGTGCTGGACAGCAGAGCCGCTCTCTCCTCTGGACTCAGACTCTCTGAAAGGAGAGAAAGGAGATCAGCATCCAAGCCACAGATCCACTAAAGAGATCTTTTTGTCTCTGTGCTGTGAGCCAGGGGTAAATGCGACTCCTCACCACTGAGTGGCACTGTGTCTTTGAGGAGGTCGTGGAGCTGGCTGAGGTACATGACCATGCAAAGCGAGTCGCTCTCCTCCAGCATGCTCAGCTCCTGAACAGTCATGATGGGGGATACGCCGAACTCCCGCTCAGCTACCTCCAAGCCTAACTGCCAGTTCAGCTCCGCCTCACTCTCCTCCAGATAGTCAAAATCACTGCAATGGACGCATCAGAAGCACTAAACATCAGAGTAACTGTGTAGTTTAGGACCACTTATAGATCAATTGACATTTATTGTAGCCTGGCCATATCCTATTTATCCAATTAAATGAAAAACCACTAGAGGGCATCTGTGAGTGAGTCTTTATTGAACAAGGGTAAAAGGGTCTAAATGGCTAAACGGTTTAAAAAAATATTTTCTATTTAAAGTAATATATATAAAAAAACACAATCACCAGCATATTTCCATTTTTCTGCAGTAAAGAGGCCTGGCCAGAAGGATGATAGCTTTCTGGCTACTGATTGCAGATTAATTGGTGTTATTAGGATATGTCTTGATAATTTGGCCATGTGAGATACAAGGGTTTAGCCTACTTGGCAGCTGCAGCCAGCAGTCTCGCAGCGTCTGTCTGAAAATAGCTCCTAGATAGACATCATTACTGCAGCACAAACACACACAAGGTTACACAGATGAACTCACATGAGGTCAGGTCTGTATCTGTGTATTAGAGCACACAGGGCTAGTCCGTTCCTCCAGGATGTGGTGAGGTCAGTCACACACACACTCTGGTAACCGTCCGTCTGCTCCTGGCACCAGTTCAGCAGCTTATTTGTACGAGCCGTGGAATCTGTACATGCATACACACATTCTATCATTTCTCATAGTAATTGTATATACTGTATGTGTGTGTGTGTGTCTACAGGAGATTCTCACCTTGCCGTGTGAGCCTTGATGTTGGAGAGATGATACTCATGCCCAAAAGTGGTCCTTCATCTGTGTCTATGAGGTGACACACCTGCACAAAGAAATGTGTACATACACATGTGTGTTATGTATGTACAGTACTGTGAAAACAGTTAGTTTGTTTATTTTCCAGCCAATATGGTCATTAAGCACATAATTTATCAGCAATAATGCAGAAAACATAATTTGACTGTTTTAAAAGAAAATCAAAAACAGTAATCCCCTGCTTTTCAGGGGGTTACATTCCAAGAGCACCTGCGTATACTGAAAGACTGTGTTGTTGTGTTTTGGTAAAAAAAAAAAAATGCCTAAAATGCCTAAATATGCCCCCAAATCTGCTTCCAGAACACTTTAATTTCATTTTAAACTCAGTTTAATGCATTACCTTCAAAGAAAATCAGAATAAGAAGGTAAACAATCAGAATCAGAAGGTAAACAATCAGTATCAGAAAAAAAAAACCATTAGCATTAACAGATAGTTTTAGCAGCATGCAAAGGCTCATACACAAAAGAAATGTTGAAACAACTTCCTCTACCCACATGTTTAGACAGGGCACAGCTTACTAATCCTAAATAAACTGAGAACTGTTGAAAATTGCGGGGGGGAGGGAGGTTAAAACACAAAAATACGACAAGACACGGAGCAGTCATGCTACATGCTGCAGCAGCTTCTTCTTCTTCTTTTTATGGCGGTTGACAAGTTTTCAGTGTTTTACCACCACCGCTGGGCTGGTGGCGGTAATACAGTTCGGTTCTCAGAAAAATCTGCGTTAGACTGAGGGGTTACTGTACATGAAGGGAACGTTTTGCACAGTACTGTGCACATGCTCCAACATTGTGAATGTGTCTAACGCACCTGAGCTGGGCTGATGAGCTGGGTGTTGATGTTGGGGTAGCGTGTGGCGGGGTCCAGACTATATTGGGTGTAGTTCTTACTGACATTTTCTGGAGTCGTTTGAGGAAGTAAGCGATACACGCTCTCTCTGAGAGAAAAGGAAAATGAAGAATCACCCATTCATGTCATTTCTTCAGAGGTAAACACTGATAAATCATTCCAGCAGAAAAAAACATCGGCTCCAACCTGTCAGCCAGCACCTCTAAAGGGGTGTCGCCCAGTCCCCAACTGCGAACCATCCACCCCGTATCCATGGCAGCCAGGAAACCTCGGGCAATTCCTGTCCCCATTGGCCAGAAAGGCTAAAGAAGAGAGTCATTCACTAAGCATTAGTCTTATTAAAAGCAACCACCTTGCACTTACACTAATGGCCACTTTATTATGTACACTTATCTCAGAGGTCCATGACAGTTAATTTGTCAGCAACCGTGTATACCAGTACCCCCTGCACCCACTTTTTCTGCACATTTTAATACTGAATAAAACTGAACTACAATTTGCTGGTCCAAGGTTAGGGAAATCAATGCTCCACACCTTTCATTATTGGTTAGCTTCTGACCACAGAACTGCTATTGACCACATATGACTTGATAAATGTACAGTTCTCAGCCCAGTAGTGAGTCTAGTATGATTACAGCCTATTGGATTTGCTGGTGTTTTAACACACTTCAGTAGCTGGTAGCCTAGTGATTAGAGCATTCGCCCTGCGATCAGAAAGTCCAGGTTTGATTCCTGAGATCGCCAGGCACCTCTCAAGTACCATGAGCAAGGGCACACTGCTTCCTGGGCGCCGTGTTCATGGCTGCCCCCTGCTTCACTTGGTGAATGGGTTAAAGGCAGATGTTGAATTTTGTGCTGTTCACACCGTGTGCTGTGGTGTGTTCACGTATGACAGAATGGTAACTTTCACTTTCATGGCAAGGCTGAGAGTGACTCAGCTCCTAAAATTATGCAGCCAAGACTCATTCAGAGGTCAGAAACTCATAACACAAACAAGGTATAGTAATTGAATGTGAGTGCATGTTTAATTTTGGTCCAGTAATTAAAAGTAAAGCACAGTGGCCCCTTGCATGACCACAGCACACAGTGTGAAATTGTTCTGTACATTTAACCCATTTGACCCATTCACCCAGTGAAGTAGTGGGCAGCAAGTGACACAAGCGAAGCAAGTAAGGGAATCTCAGCAGTGCCACTAGCAGTCCTGGGAATTCAAACCCACAACCTTCTGAAGGCACGGGCCCCTCCCTAATCAGAAAGGACATCAGCTGCCCCCGTCCAACAGCTATGTTAAACCAGCTGACCTTAGAGATGTATCTGTTCGTCTCACCTCCAGCAGACTGTCCCCCACCAGGGCGACCAGCAGGGAATGCCCCCTACGCTGCCGGACGAGCGCTGCATTCTCAGACGCGTACATGCAGGTGAAGTCAAACATCGCCACATCCGGCTGCCCGTAGTGGTTGATGGCGAAGTCCAGCGTGGGAAGCTGGTGATTGGTGGAGAAGTCGGCGGCCTGCCGAGCATACGCCAACAGTGCATTCTGGTCCACATTACCTCGGGACAGCAGCATCTCTGTATCAGCATAATCCTGCAGGAAAATGAGTACTATAGTAACGAGCACATTCAAATATACACTCATCCACACACTCCGAGATAAGAACTCACGCGCAGGATGACTCCTTTCTCCAGCAGACTCTGCTTTTTAGCCGTCATGACGAAGTAATGAGTGTCATCTTTATAATAGACAATATTCTCCAGGTCAATACCTGAGAGACACACACACAGTGCAGGTCAGCAGTTACAGCAGTTATAAATCCCGGATACAACTGATGTGTACTATTTGGTGTCTGTTTACAGCTTCCTCATAAAAGCTATAAAACGTCCTTCATCTGTGCATCATCAGGGTCATCATTACCGATAACTCCAAATGCCTGTTACTGTAACATGTAAAATTATTACGTCTTCCGCTCCCTGTTTTGCTTCAGACATCTGCAGGAATACTTTACATGCTTCTTGTAAATTCATATTTTAGTCTGAATTGGGATTAATCCAAGTAATTTGGATTAATTCAAGTTAATCTCAATTACAAATATACACTTATCCATCCATAAAACCTTCCTTCACATCCAGTTTGGATGTTCGAGTGAAGATTTTCTTATTATTGTTATCAGCCTTTTTTTCAGTAATGGCTTGCTCAAATTATTATTTGTTACATAGAAGCTTCAAACTAATAAGTGGGTCAGTATTAAGTGAATCTACAATTTCCTATATTACAGTTTTTGTTTTTGTCAACAGTCTTGCTCTCTGTTTTTCCTCAGAAATCTAAAGGTATATTTTTCTAATTTAATCTCATCAGTCCATAAAATCTTTTTACCGATTTCTTCTTTGTTGTCTGTTTACTTTTCTGAGTAACGGCTTCACAGCCTTACTACACATAAGATAAAAATAAGATAACCCTTGCTTAGTCCCTCAAGAGGGCAACTTTTGACTCTACGGTGTTGAGTCGTCTTCTCACTTCTCTGCAGATTCTTTTCCTCTCTCTCAAAGATGAATTCTGTTTAACTGAAGGAGTATTTTCAGGGATCCACAAGGTCTTGCGCAGAGACCCATTTTCTCTTAGTTTTTTTAATAATTTTGTCTTTCCTGTTATTATGCAAGTGGATGATACCCTATCTAATCTTTTTAGAAAGAATAATGTAAGGCAGCTGAGGTGTGTGTGAGTAGCTTCTTTGAAGGAAATCATAACGGGAGTGAGTGCCAGTGCCAGGTAGGGAGCACAAAAGTAAAGATAAGACATATTTAATACGGATAGATTTAACATCATGTTTTGCTGTTGAGCCATCTGTGAAATTTTAATATATTTTTGTTTATAGTTTGTCTGGCATTAAACAATTGTACTTAATGGCTATTTTGACTAGACTTTTACAGAGTATAATAGCACTTGAGAGGGTCAACAGAAATTCCAGGCTTTTTACTATTATAAGGTTAATTTTTCAGAGATGGAAGACATGGAACAGCAGCAATATAATGCTTACAAATTTTGCTCTATCATTAGTTGAATTAAATAGGAATTATATTATTTAATCTAGTGTGGTAATTATAATCTCAAGTCAAATCAAATAATTGAATTGTGAGCTTTAATAAATTTGACAGTGACAAATGTAATGTAATAAGGTTCCATCTCCTCTGTACCTGTGGCATTTCGCAGTTCCTGGAAGAATCTCTGGTTGAAGATAAAGGCCACACCGCTGATCTCCTCCACTTTGGCCTCTGCTGTCGTGTTACGGTTGATGAAATTTGCTGTGATGGCGATTGCCAATTTCCCCCGGAACTCCTTTCTGTGAAACCCTGAGAGAGAGAGAGAGAGAGAGAAAGAAAGAAAGAAAGAGGAAGAGAAAAAGTATAATTCACGTCAAATGAAAGGGTGGCAGATCTGTTGGCTATAATTCTCAACTTGTTCAAACAGACACAGAAAACTGAGCCGTAATGCTCAGACCAAACAGAAGTGCAGGAATGAGGAACTGTCTGTTAAACAGTCATGGATTGCGAAATGCCGTTGAATGGATGCATGTGACAGATTGGTCACTTGCCAAAGAATAAAGAAACTAGGTCTTGGATACACACCAGCCTTCACTTAAAACCACCCTGGCATTTCTAACTGCATGCAATCTGGCATCTTCTGAGCTTCTAGTGATAAAAACTGAACCTAAATAAACCATTAGATGCTGATGTTTATGACTGAATTTTGCCATTATCTTCTGTTCCCTGTGGAGAGGAGCACAGAACAAATCATTTGTGGGTTTTATTAATGTGTGTATGTCAAAAAGAAGCAAAAGGGGCAGGATATTTAAAAAAAAATACACATCTCACATTGCATTAATATCTCACTTCATCACTAACAATAGCCTTCTTGCCAGCATTACGAGGTTCTGCATGCAAATGTGGACTTGAGCACTGATGTGCGGCACTCTGGATCAGAGCATCATGTAAATGCTGTAAACGTAAAAAAGTAATGTAAATGTAAAATGTGTAACTGCATTTTCTTGCATTTGGCTCAAGTAGCATTAAAGCAAGAATCTCAAATGGCTCCGTTCCCTATAGAGTTCACTATGTAGGTTATTATATTCTGACTTCTAAACAGTGCAGTATTTGTCCAGTATGGAATTATGCACCAGTGGCTGCATCCCAAAGGCCTCTTTGTTACAGATATTATACACTGCAAAAGCCAGTTTTTCAATTCCTATTGCAGTGTTTAGAGAGTAGGGGGGCATTTGAGTGTGTCAAAAAGTGACATTGACATTGCAGTGGATCTTTGGTCGGCAAAAACAATGAATAATTTAATAATTTTTGCATTAAAAATAATGTTTTTGCAGACAAGAGGTTAAAAGTTCATGAAATTATTGATCACAAATCTGATATATATTTTATTAACAATTGTGTTCATCATAATTATGCTTTAGAAAAAGTAATAAACCACGTTTACATTTAAAAAGGCAATAAACCACTTCAGGCGGTCAGTTACAATGACTATTACTTTTTTTACTTTCCTTTGTGTGCCTAATAACTCCATTACACATTATAGCATTACGCTAGTGTACGGCCTGTTGTAGCTTATTGCTTTATTTTAAACAGGACCATCGGTTTTATCACTGGCAGGTGGCACAACCACACATTAAAACCTTTAATTTTTGTAGTTAGTTTTGTAGTTATTTATGACTACTGAAAAAATGCATTAAAATATGTATTGCTGAAATGCATTTACACAACAAAGATGCTGCAGAATAATGTGGTTTAAGTCACTAATTAAATTAATTAATAAGAAAGTAAAAGAATTCATCTTATGTCATTATAATCCTTTATCACTGTTGCCCAGTTACATTAAGACTCAGCTTGTGGGCCCTTTAAAAACCACAGATTCCTCCAGACCAAACAGAGCTAAAGGTCTGAATTGCAATCGGTACACAAGACAAAGACTTTGCTTGTATAAGAAGAAGGAAGTCTGACAGTGCAAATAAATCAGGACTGTGTACACCGCTGAAATCCATGCTACTCCTACACCTCCTCATGCCTGAGTGTGGCAGCTGTGCATCTGATGCAAATGAACAATTACATGCAATGTGTTTGTTAGTATATAATGTTATTGTATCTTAGCCAGATAAGAACAGTGTTTATTTATCTGGGCATTAGAATTAGAATTTTGTTCTGTGATTCTAATATCCAGAAAGAAAGTTTTAAACACTTTTCTATTTTGTCTGAGACTTCTGCAGACTTTTTATCATGTGCGAGTCTGGTGTTACCTGGCAAGGTGTTCCTCCTGCCATCTGCTCCAATAACCACATCAAACTGCAGCTCACTCACCGGGTGAGAAGTGGGATGGACCTCAGCCCTCCAACCAACTCCTGCATTGGAGAGAGATACAAAAGCCTGTCAGATCAGTGCTGAAACTCTTCTTCTCCATGGTACCAATGAGTGAGAGATTATGTGGTCTGTACTGATGGTAATTACTTTGCTTCTCTTGGTTCTCTGGAGGTTCTCGCAGACTCCTGAACTCCACATTCACATGAACCTCCACGCCCAGAAGCAGCGCCACCTTCAGCAGCATCAGTTGGAGTTGTCGGATGCCTACACACACACATATATATATATATATATATAAATAGTCGATAAAGTTTGTATTTACTTTATAAGACTCCAATTTGAGAATTAAGCATATGTTCACAGTTCAGTTTTTCTGATTACACTGTTGATATTTGTGAATGTGTCTTTAGTACGAACATGTTAATACCCCAAAATAGCTAGACCTCTTTTAAAAAGTATCAGATGTTTGTGTTTACAAATGTATGTTAAAATCTGATTTGTGCCACACCAGGTCTATAATATAAACACAGACTGCTTACACCTTGGATTAGGATGTGTTTTATGTCCAGATTGTATTGTAGATTGTACTTATGTGTTTTTCCTCATAATCATATGATCAGACTTGGCTTGGATGCTCTCACTGTCTCAGAAAGGAGAAGGCTTTTAGTTTCTATGCTTGTGTATCCTTAGTCTTGTTTTCTTGTCTATCCTGTCACCTGCTGGTCAGCAGTAAGCAGACATACTTTTACAGTATTTACTGTATAGTACTATACAAGTGTATTATATTACTAAATGCACTAAATAAAACAAAACAATAAATACAAAAAACATTATACCGTAAATAGTGATATATCTGTGATATATCTGTGAAGTTCAGTATTACTGTAGTTTCCATCAGAAACCTGCTTTGACTCGATCAGTACTTCATTAAATTAAATCAGGAGCTGTTGATTCTAATATTCTAATGTTAACATGGCAGAAAGACACATTAATGATCACACACTGAGAAAAATTGCTTTAAACAATTTGCATAGTACTGTAAGTGAATATAGAAACCACAATACATTTTGCTTTGTGTTGGATGTAATCAAGATCCATCACTGACCACATATGAATAATCTGGTCACAATGTGTTTGCACCTGATTTATCAAGTGAAATGCAAAAATACATGTTGATGGCAAGAAGAAAAATAAAGCGGTTCCTTATAGGCATGTGTGAACACAGCAAACAGTGTGAACAGTGTGAAAGTTCTCTGCACACAGTGGGCAGCCAGGGATGCAGGACCCGAGGAGCACGGAAAACTCCCTAACCACCACCCTCTGCCCTGGCCGAATATTACCACATACACACAAAAACATGAGCAAAACTGCTGAGATCACTTACTAATGTGGTCTATAGCCCCGGCACAGAACTTTCCATAAAACTTCTTGGCTCCGAGGCCACGCAGGTCCTGAATGGTGAAGGGCCACAGGTGCAGGACGTTGTTACGAGAAAAGGCATCCCTCTTCTCCAGCAGCACCACCCTCGCGCCCAGGAAACTCAGCTCGATGGCTGTGCGCAGGCCACATGGCCCAGCGCCTATTATCAGACACTGAGAAACAGACAACACACACACACCTTTAACACCCACACAAACCTCACTTTTATCCACAGAACTAAGCTAACAGCAGTAAAATAAATGAAAATAAATAATTCAATAAAAAAAAGACACTTGTGTCATGCGTTGCAGTTTTATATTTTTGTAATGTATAGAAATACAGTTTATTTTGTATTGTTATACAGTACAGTTTCTAAAGGTTTTGCTGCTTCTACTGCTGCTTGTCCTGTTTACTTTGCTGCTGTAGCAATGCAAACTTCCCACCCATGGAACTAATAATGGGTTATCTCATCTCATATCTTAATTACATTCACTGCATAGCAGAACTGCCACTATAGATCTGTATCGGTATAGTAGGTATAGTAACAGGTGATGCTATGCAGAGAACTTCTAATGCTGTGTTTCATTATTCCCCTGTGTGTGTGTGGTCATTCACCGTGGTGTTGGTACAGATGCGGCCCCTCTGGTACTCTTTCTGACCAGCTCGTTTGTCCAACTTGGCCCATAGTGCCTTGGCCCTCCAGTAGTGCAGTCTGTTCCTCAGGGTGTGGTAGAAGAGCGGTTTGCCTCCAGGTTGCAGCTTCAGCTCCCTGCACAACTCCTGAAACACCCGTAGGGTCTCCTTGCATGTCGACGCCTGCACAAAGCTATCAAACAGGGCATGGGGCCGGCACTCTCCCGCCACCACCTCTGGTCCGTCCCCCATCTCATCCCACCACAATCTCCCTGCAACTAAAAAGACACAGCGGGAGAGAGAGAATAAAAGGAAATCAATATCATTTTGAATTTTAAATCGGTTTAGATTAAATTAGAGTAATAAAGGCCCAATATAAAAACATATTAATGCCCAGCTTCTGCAATGTATGACGTATCAGTCCTTTCAAGCAGAAACTAAGTGTGAAGGTACATTGGTGAAATTCCATCACAATGAGTCATTCAGTACCACTGACACTGCAGCACAAACACTGCTGATCACTGCTAAACAGAGGAAACTGATGGGGGAAGTAAACGTGGGCATTCACATTCACACACATCGCTGCTATCGGGCAAAAATGTCCATCTAATCTCTGTTTTCGCTAGTTTTTATTTTGTAACCAATGGAAAAAAATCTGGTTACATAAGCCGTCATTGTAAGATTGTTTTCTCCTGTAAAGTTACGTTTTAGAGATGTGCAACTGGGGTGTGTGCTGACACAGCTTACCCGGCTGCTGCGCGACTTTAGATTCATACCTCCAGTGGATCCTGGTACGTTGTCCTGCTCTGACATAATATGCTAGTCACAAGCTAACAAGCTAGCCATGAGCTACCATGAAGTAATAGTCCAACTGAGGTAATAACACTAACCATGAAATTACACTCTAACCATGAGATAAAGCAGTAGCCACTGTAGGCTAATCATGAGATAACACTCTAACCATGAGATAACACTGTAATCATGAGATAAAACTCTTAACCACCGGCTAACATACCATTCATTAACCAACACTCAAACTATGAAATAACACTCTAATCATGAGATACTACCTAAACCACAAGATAACACTCTGAACTCATACTAACATACCAACCACGAAAAAACATTCTAACCACAAGTTATCACCCTAACCGTGAAATAACACTCTAACCATGAGATAACAATGTAAACATGAGATAGCAATCCAACTACAAGAAAACAAGCTAACCATTGAAGATTGAAGGACAGATAATGAACACATGCGCTCATCATTCATTTCCCCCTCACTCAGCAAGAAATGCACTTCGTTCTGAAGTTCTCTGGATTCAAACCAACATCATGTGACTGATGAGTATCTTGCTGAAGGATGTGTCCAAAGTTCCTGAGAAGCCGTGTGTGAGTTATTAGTAAAGGAAATGCTGTATTTGGAAGCAAAATGTTGGATCAAAGGTAAAAGGTGACTGTTGAGCACAGTGGCTCATGCTTAATTGTAGCAGGTGCATTCAAATGTAATGTCAGTGCCTCTTGCGCCTCATTGACAGGCAGCCCACTGCTTCACTTTGTGAATGGGTTAAATGCACAGGAAGAATACCACTGTGTTGTACTTGTATGACTATGCATGTTACAAATAAAATAATCTTAAATCTTCTCTTATTTATCTTAAATTAATGCTATTACTATTGTTATAGAGAAGGATACATTGCTTCTTGAGCATTAATTGGGCCAGAATCTATACAAAGAGATGCCTGTGTGTTCATTCTGAGAGAGGGAGGGTGAAGGAGCAAAAAAAAGTATTACAATTATCATTATTTTTTTCATATATTAGTTTAACATGGCCAAATATAATCCCTACAAACTGCCACAAACTGATCTTTACTTTACATACATCCCCAAAACTTCTCTCATCACATTCAAACAACAACCTTCATTAGTGGCACAGACTTGGTATGGATTACCTTGAGCTATAAAAATAAGTGGGGGGGGGGGGGGAAGAGAGAGAGAGAGAGAGAGAGCGAGAGAGAGAGAGAGGACTTTGAAAAACACAGAAAAAAACTGCAGCAAAAGCATCTCTGGTTGACCACAGCTTTTCGTGGTTGGTCACTATTTTTGCTTAGATACACCTACCCTACTGTGAATTTATTCATTGGGGAATTAGGTCTCAAACCAAAAATCCCAACCTCTTAGATTTGATAGCATCCAGTCATTTGAATCCTTATAGCATTGCTCCACACCTCTAGCCTGTTCCAGGTTTATTTTTCCTGCTTCAGCTGAAGAAGGGAGGAAGATTTGGGAGGAAGTTTTTTGTCAGGAAAACATGAAACTGAAAGACTGGAGACAAGAATTGCTGCTTTATACCACAAGGTAGTAGTGGAGGGGTGTTGCCCCACTACCATTCCCAACTCCGGGAAAAGCCACTTAACTTAATCAGCTGAGAATGATCAGAACACTCACGCAGGCTTACACAGACTCCACTCTCTGCTACTGCACCAAGCATCCCTTTTCCCTTTCCCTAAAACATATGCTGCTCACATACACATTATTAAAACCTCCAATCTCTGCATGTGAATGCCTCCTGCATCACAAACATCAACAAACATGGTTCAGGAGCGGGGTTCTTTTCACTATCAGGACAAAAGCAAGAAACACACATTCAACAGAAAATTACACACAAACCTCAACATCCAAATTTCATAGATACATAGGCTATCAGTATTTCATTTAATGCCTCTCTAACCCAACCAGTTACAGCTGCATCCTCCCAGTAAAAACTGCTCCCAAGGCTCTCAATGTCATTGTTGTCCTTCAAAAACACATTCACACAAGCAGCTGCCCACACACACCTCAGCTGCCTTGCATATTTCTCTCATGTGCATGTAAAATGACATTTCTGAGATATTTTCAGGAATATTTCAGAGGAGGTTAAACAGGACACCGTCCACCAGGCAAAGAAGTTTAAAGAATGATTAAACAACTGGAGGAAAAATGGGGCTAATAACATGCAAGACTTCTGAAAAGAATGTAAACTGTACTGGATACAGCTATTAAGTATCTGTGCAATTTTCTGTTAAATATATTTCTGTTTTGTCTCTAATGCTGTAAAGTGAATAACTTGCTTGATGTCCATTTTGACTAAAAGGATGGCTTTTGTCCTAGTTCAGTCAAGGCTATGGATGTAGATTTTTCAAGCTAGAAAATACTGAATTGACTGGAAGTGGCCCAAGGTAATAATCTCTGTACAGATGCACTGTGTGCGCTGTTTGTTAATCATTAAGTGGAATGTTTATCCCCAGGTCATTAAGAATTGCCAGGTAATGCAAAATACGGATCCTTTTTTTGTGTGTGTTTGGCATGTTTGTGAAGCGAGAACCTCAAAGACCCTTTCTCATATACTATATGGAGAAAAGTATTAGGACACATGTTTTTCAGGTGAAGGCCAGTCTTAATGTTTTAGCAGACCAAGACATTTTGGACAACAACATGCTTCCAACTCTGTGGACCCAGTTTGGGGAAGAACCTTTTCTATTCCAGCATGACTGTGTTCCAGGGAGCTCCATAAAGACATGGTTGAATGTGTTTGGAAGAACTTGACTGGGCCGTACAGAGCCCTGACCTCAACCCCATCCAGCACCTTTGGAATGAACTGGAGCAGAGACTGTGAGCCAGACCTTCTCGTCCTACATCAGAGCTAAAAAAAAATGCTCTACAGAATGAAGGAGCACAAATTCCTACAGAAACTCCAAAATCTTCTGGAAAGCCTTTAAAAAAGAGTGGAAGCTGTTATAGCTGCAGAGGGGGGACCAACCAATGTTACAGTCTGTGTATAATATGAACGTCACTGAATGTCAGGCATCCCAATACTTTTGCCCATATAATGTAGGAGTGGCTTCAAGTCGATGGGAACAAGTTTGGGCACTATTCGATCCTGTATATGCAGCTGGAGACTGCATCTGGGTGCAGGTTGGTTGAAGCTTGGCTCCTGTTCTATATGAGGGCACTCTCAGGGGAGATGTTGCCATAGCAGTTCGCACATTCCAGTCCCACTCCAATTTTCTCCTGCGCTTTTTTTTGTACTGATATCACATTCTGTATTACTCTCAGGCTTTGCATGACAGGAAAAGGGACAGTTATTTTGATAAACGAACATACAATGTATTTAAATGCACCACTGGCATAACTATGGTCTTATGGGCCCCTTCATACTTACTTTAATTTCAATTTGCTTGTTTACTCTCACTGTTCAGGGCTCCACTGATGCTCTCAAGGCATGGCTTGCAATAATCATACACCATTTAATTGTCTGACATGCCTCAGGCTTAATACGTTGAATACATAATAGATAGAAAATTGATTATATCATGTTGCAGGCTCTGGAGGATCTGTTTGAAAGTGGTTGGCACAGATGAGCTGCATTATGAATAAGGATTAATAGACGTCAGGGCTGCCTGTGAAGCATTGATGAAAGATGGTGAGGTGTGTTATTAATGAGGAGTGTCACCACTGTTCACTGTTGCATAATTCAGTCACTGAGATGCAAAGTCATTCAAAGTGGTTTGATGTGAAATGGTTCAATGGAGAGAACCGTACTGATTTCTTGACAGTGGTGGTGAATGGAACCAAGGGTCATCACATCAACAGCACAAGTACAGATGTTTTCTTTTATGTCTGAAGTGACCAATGAACCTGCATGTGTCTTGTGAGACTTTGTATCAAAACTATCAGTGTTTCATAACCATGACATTGTGTAAGAGAGCTTGATGACTTTTTTGAGATTAGAGCATTTCTTATTAAAGCTGTCTGCATGTTCACTTTAGGAAACTGGGGCGTCTGATGTACAGTATTGTCAGTATCTGTATGAAGGGCCTGGATGGTATTAGCCCTCTACACTGTGGTCCCTAGTGCACCCCACCCCCTCCCATCCCTCTCAGGAGTTACACCATTGAAAAATATGAAAGTGTGCTGGTGTGTGTAGCCATCAACCTCAATATCTCCAGTCTCATACAGTTACATGCGCAAATACACAAATAGATATACAGTACACTCATATACACACATCTGATCTAGGCTGCATGGGGCTGGCAGGTGTGCGGCAGACATTAACCACAGGGGGTGCGCACAAAGATAGAAACAAAAAGAGGGATTATGAGTGAGCTGCAGTGACTATCACACTCAACAAGCTGCTGTCCAGCATGTAAAGACACTAAATGCACACAATAAGTACATTATAACTGTACAGTATATTTATAATTTAATGAGGGTCATCAGGTAATCAGTAAACGTACATGCTTTTTACTCCACGGATGGATCTACTAGTCTTACAGTGACCAAACACGCACGTGCGTACACACACATACACACTTACACACACAATCTCAACTCAAGCCAAGCACACACACACTACACACAGAAACAGGTGGAAGCTTCAGTCTTATGGGATGACTGGGTTTGAGCGGAGATTACCTGCTGGGTCCTGGCTGACCTGGCCAGAGGTCAAACAAGCAGCCTTGCTTTTGTGGCCGACCTAAAATACTGTTGTCTGGAGATAAAGTTGCACATGATGATCACAAAGCTGATCAGCAGCCTTTATTTACTACAATGCATTTACTCAATGGTGTAGGAACCAGGGATACAGGTGGGGTGTGTGTCCCAAATATTAAATTCGTCTCACCTGGTCAAAATTATACTGCAGGGAGAAAAACTGTAAATTTGATACTTTTGAAACCAAAGTAGTGAGCCTCTGGTCAGCAGAGGGAGGTTAGATTTCACCAGATTTGAACCAGAGGACAATGATGATTGAATTCTGGAAAAAGAAACGTAGCCTGTGTTCCAAATTGTATACTACCAAAAATACGTAAAAGTCAATTATTGTTCCGTGAAATTGAAAACACTGCGGTCTGTTAGTATGAAATATATTATTCCAGTCATTAGAGACTAATACAGGTCATAGTACAACATCTTCTACAAATCCTATGAGCGATATATTAGGAAATAATTCTGCAAATTAGATACATGCGGGTGATTTAGAAGCTGAGATTTTATACTGCATGTAAAGATAAAAAAAGAAGATAAAAGCTAATTTTGGGAAAAAGAGTTTTCAAAATTGCATCACCAAATCTCAGGAGATGATGCTCCTTTTGTCTGAATGTTGTAGCACAAAGTAAACCGACGGCGTTCTATTTAGATTCTAAACAAAATGAGCTGTTATAGCGCAATAGTTTTTCCTTTTTTTAATAAAGACAGATGTTAATTTGGGAAATTTATCCCAAATTTTGTAAAACTGGCAAGCCCAAAGACAACATTGCTTCTTTTAGTATCTTATGCTACACATTAAGAACCAACTTTTACTAAAGTTGATCTGGATAGAACACATTTGTAGGATTGAAATGTTTATGTTTTACAAATCCAGAAGCAAACTGGACTTCATCATTGTTATACTAACAGTTTTACATGACCTTCTGGCATGAAGAAAGCCGCAGTTGTCAATTTTATCTTGACACAGTTATCAGGTTTTACCTTTTCATCCCTTTTTCAATCCCTCATTGCTCACTAGCAGCTCGATACAGAGTTACAATATTTCACACATAGTCAGTGGTGTCCCAGTTAATCTAATAACAGAGTCCATGGGGACAATTTGTTTATATTAATGCAAAATTCTGAGTCAATTTCTACAGGGAGGCTTACAGAAGGAGGCTGACTACGGTATCTTTCAGGTTCTCTGCTGTTCCAGCAGGATCTATCAGCCAGTTATTACTCCAGTCCTCAATGTGACTGACACCATGCCGTCTCATAGAACAGATTAGAGTGGAAGAGGCTTGTTCTGCAGAGCAGGGATCGATTGGACGGCAAGCAGCTATATGTACACTTCCTGCAGTCTCATCAGTTTGTAAAAAGACCCCCCATCACACACAATGCACACACACATCTCAGAAAAAAATCCATGCTAATGTGCACGCCAACAGACCTGCATGCACAAAGCCACAGAATCCATTCAACTGAATTGTTTTCTTACAGTCCAGCAATTGTAGTCCAGTTAAAAATGCACAAGTGTTCTGACCATGATGTCAAACAGCCAGCGATCAGAGCAGCACTGTTCTACTGTATAACACAGCACCCCTCAGTCAGAACACATCAGCACCTGACACAGGAACAGCCAATCCCAATCACTCTTTATTATACACTTTATGTGTTCAAGCACACATTTGTGCATTAAGAGAATAATTAGACTTACTGTGCCGGCTCCCTGTAGTAAACCCACACTGCTGACATCTCCCTCCTCACTCTGGCAGACTGCCAGGTGGCTCCTTTCTGCTAATACAGCCACATTAACTCCAGCACTGGGCAGGAGAACTGCAGTGCAGAAACTAGGACTGCTCCTTCTGTCACTCACACACACACACACACCACAGCCACACTGTCCTCCTTCTCCCTCACTGGCAAGGTCAGGAGAAGGATCTGCCAGGCACTCACTGACTCCTCCTACCCAGCAGGCACCTGCTGACTCCAGCCACACACACACACACACACACACACACACACACACACACACACACACACACACTCGTTTCCCAACACACCCCCACATGTGTGTGCCACACCAATTATTGTGATACAACATAAACATGGTCATTTTTCACCAGCTACTCTTTACCTTGTGTGGACATTTCATGACAAATGGTCCAAAATGACCTGCAATGAAATTGGTATATTAACATAAATAACTTTATAGGAGAATAAAATATGCAGTTTTTCATGCAACTGCGACAGAGCACTTCTTTATGGTTTATAGTGCATTTTTATTCATCATGGTCAGTCTGCAGTGGGCGTGTTCTATCAGCAGTCAGAGGCAGTGGGTTAAAGACACAGCCCAGATCCTAATCAACCCCTTTACACCTGCACTGAGACCCTGTAATAAGATTAAGGGAGAAGAAGGGGAGGAGGGTGACAGAATCAGGTCTTTAACCACAGTGGATTGCTGGCTGATCTCAAGATGTTCTGCTGCCTTTTTGTGAAACAGTGTAGTGTCTCCACCTGGTGGAGGATGTTAGAGAGCAAATGCAGTGGGCTTTTACTTTTTTTAAAAAGAAAAACACAATTCTACTGTTTTATAAGAACATTCTATTTTTAATCAAATTACAAAAATATATACAGAGAATAGTTTCCTCTTCAGCAGCTTCTTCATTCATTTTGCTGCAAAAGAAGACAAATGCTTAAAATTCAGTCAGTTAGAAAAACTATTGAAAAATCAGCTAACAATTTCCAGTAAATTAAGTCTTTGCGGGAATAGCTTAAGATTAAACTCATTAGTATATTTGTAGTCTATTTCTGATCAGTTCATCATTCTGCGTTAAAAACATTTCTGCGTAACTGCAAGATTATAAGATCATTCAGAGTGGTTTCATGTGAAACACTCCATTCTAGAGAAACTGATAGAGTCGAGAGTCAAAGCTGTTTTACCATCATCAACACTACATTTACATTTACGGCATTTATCAGACGCTTTTATCCAAAGCGACTTCCATTCACTAACTACAGGGGACAGTCTCTCCCTGGAGCAACTTGGGGTTAAGGGTCTTGCTCAGGGACCCTGTGGTGGTGCTGAAGGTAGGATTCGAACCTGTGACCTCTTGGTCCGGAGGCAAGTATCCTACCCACTCAGCTACCTTCACCCGCAACACTACATATGAAAATTCAGAGAACACGTGTTGATTCACTTTCGCTTTTGGACACTAAATAAAATGGAAAACGTTATAGATTTTGTGATGCTGTTTCTCTCCAGTGAACTGTTTCACATTTCAGCCAATGAATTATGCAGAGATTTTGAAAAATCCCCTTGCCCTTTAAATTCAGTATTCAAAGTACAATATAGAAACTGGTTACTCAAAGTTCTAAAAAAAAGTTTTTTGAACATTTTATGCTTTTTATGGTAGATGTGATCTACCAGATGCTCGGAAAGTTGATGTAATTCAAAATGTAAAAACAAGAAGGTTCAGTACAAGATATTTTAAAGAAATTCCGCACACACACACACTGTGGTATTACTATATTTGTGAGGACATTGCATTAACTTGTGTAATAATTATTTTAGTTAATCTACACCTAAACCTGACCCTTAACCGCAGTAACCAAAATACCTTTGTACTTAGTTTTTCTTAAAATAGCTACTTATGAGAATCAGCAAAAGCTCCTAACTTTTCTAACCAGCAAAAAGCAGATTTTCTAGTATTCCTATCATTATGAGGACGTTTGGCCCTCACAAAGACATGAATATACACAGGTGTACATGCACAAACAAACACACACACACACACACACAACTAAGACCAACAGTTTACCAATAATGCCCGTCCTCTGGTCTCAATGGGTAGCAGGACAGTCCCGACCGCACACAGACAACATGCCAGAGAAAACGGACCCAAGGCCAGGAGCACAGACCTAGACATCAACACCTAAAACACACACACACACACACACACACACACACACACACACACACACAGAGTTAACACTTGCAAAGAAGTAATTTAAAACATGCATGAGCACAGACACACACAGATTCACAGCTGTACCTGGGCTATAAAGGGTGCTATCATTCCTCCGATACGACTGAAGGAAGTGCAGAAGCCCATTCCTATCGAGCGCACAGCCGTCGGGTAGACCTGCAGGGTAGACAAGCCATTGAAACAACACACATCTCACCATGCATCTGTTCCTCTGACATTACTTGTTGGAAACTACACACAAACAAGAAATTTCAGTCCGATATGAGGATTTATTTGATATCATCTGCCAACATAAAGGAAAGAAAACTGTTACAAAATATATCATTGTAGCACTACAGTGTATTTCTGGTAAGTCAAGAGGACATGTGCATATACACTACTGAGTCACCCCTCATTTCTTCATATTTTGTGTCCAAAAAGCCAGACTTTGTGTTTTAATGTAGTTCTGAGGAACAGTTCTCCAGGCTTCCTGAAGGACTTTCAAAGTCTCTCATTTCCAATCCAGTCCCTGAACCTGACCAGTTTCAGAGGAATGTTTCTGTTGGTTAAGACACACAGTGACCT
>JBBPDC010172978.1:0-16832 GCA_037974485.1 Hemigrammopetersius urotaenia | reverse complement strand
ACTAGAATGAATGCAAATGGCGGATGGGCGGGTATGTACAGAGAGCAGATGAAACATTCAAGAAAAACCCTGTTCAAAGTTTAAAGTTGATGGTGGTGGGGCGGGGTGGGGCAAAGGGGGGGAGGGGAAGTGTTAGACTGCACCATGGTGACATCATGAATTTGCCCCTCGGGTGAATGGAAACTTATATTAAAAAGTGTTTCTTCCAGATCTTCCGAGCTCAGTATGGAAGTGATTTGTTATTTGTTTTGCATTGGCAGGTACGCCAGGCGGCACTTTTGCCGAAAAACCCAAAGAAAGATCTTAAAACTGTGCATTAACCGCACTGTCTAGACGCAGAAGCGCTACGGTCTTGATTAGAGTGATCAGGGATGGCTGTTTATGAATTAGCTGGTGAAACACGTGGTCTCTCAGAGCCCCGCGTGGCCACGCTGTTGTCTGTAATCTGCTGCCCCCAAGTGGCCTCACGCAGTATTTTCAGATTTCAGTAACTCGGTTCTCCCAGTCCTCATCTCCTGTTAAACTTAATGTGTATAATAATACAATTGAATTAATATACAATTAATTAGCATAATAATACAACTTAATATGTACTGCCATGTTAAGTGCTATACAATATATTATAGCCATTTAAAAATAACATACTAAATGATCAAATAATACTAGAACACTTAACACATGTAGGCTAATGTAGTTTGAAGTGCTTCACAGTAAAATGTAGATATTTAAAAATACAATAAAATACTAGAATAAAAAATAACACTTTTGAAGTTTAGCAGTAGTTTAGTATAGCATGAATCTGCAGCAGTACGATTACAACTGATCTGTCCTCTTTTTGTATTTTGTTTTAAACTTATAGCACAAGCGATTCCCTCTGGGATCAGTAATGTCTTCTGATTCTGAATAACATACAGCCATACAAATACAATAAAATCAACAACATTAATAATTAATAATGCAATAAATATAAAATTGAAATAAAACACTATAATAATTATAATACAAATTGGCAACTTTAATACATTCATTGACAATGCTTTGTTAAAAATGCTGTACAAATAATGACGTGGTCTGAAAGCTGGTAAAATATCTTAATAAAGATTGTGGTTTTTGAGTTACAAAATGTTACCAAACACTGGGGATGCTGAAGCAGAGCTGAATAAGGTACACACTGAAGGCAGACTTATATGCACGGTTCTGTGTGCACAGCCCTTGGCATTATTCAAGCCAACAACAAAGTCACACGCGTCTGTGAGCTGTGCAGGTGTAAAAATGCAGAAGTAGTCTAGAAGGTGGGTAATAACTTGTTTTGTTTACTCACATGTGCTTAAGTGCTGCTTAGCTCTTTCCTCAAAGTAAGCAATGACATCATCAAGATAAGAGTATTTACAAAAATGAGGCAAATCAGCACCCTGGACAGCACAATTCATATAACTTACTGGCATAAATAATGCTTTCAAGTATAAATAAGTATTAAGAATATGTTCTCAGCTCTATTTCATAGGCCTAGATGTGTATATGCCTAACTGCATACATGAGACTCTGTGGGAGGATCAGCTGAATAATGTCAACTGCTAGTGTCACCACTGAGAGTCCCCAAACACTGCTCCCCGGGCGCCCCTTGTTGGCGGCAGCCCCCTGCTTCACTTGGTGAATGGGTTAAAATGCAGAGAAAGAATTTTGTGATGCGGTGTGGTCATGGTTAATAAATTAAAATAATATAATGTTTTTAGGGTACCCAATGGGCGCCCACCTTCCTCAAGGTTTCGCTGATAGGACCACAGCGTCTCCAGAGGGTTCAGCAATGAGTCCCAGGCTCACCCCCACAGACGCCATCTACCCAGCTGAGGTAAAGTTCCAATATAAACATTTCTGATATAATTTGTCTGTATATTTGTGCACATTTTCAAACAGTGAGGTGTTATAGGACTCAGCTGATATATTTCACTGCTATGAACATCCTCCATCACTAGAGGTCTGCAGTAATCATTCAGCTGATCAACACAGAATCAGACTCAGAGGGTGCTTTCAGTCTTCCTCTAGTAGAACACAGTGTAGTGCTCCTGGAACTCCAGCATTGCAGCACCCAGCATCATTAAAAAGGAAGATATGCTTCATGCTCTCCAGAATACCTGATATCTGCATACATGCACACTCTATTTTGTGTCCTGTTCCTCTGTGACTGGAAGCAGACCAGGTTCTGTCAGCTCTCCCTCTGTGCAAGTGTCCCGTCTGCAGAGTCAGCAGAATTTGCAGGTTTCTGGAAGAACACCTCCAGCCTCAGTAGCAGCACCGGCAAAATACTGTCCAGTAAAGCCAACCCTTCCCAGGAACACCTCAGGCCCCTGCAGGCATAAGAATCAGGGCTGTTTACAGACAGGCTACAGCCTTAAGAGGTACAGTGGACAGTTCTCCGAGACCACAGCACAGTTTAGTAGAGATGTAAATTGTAAAATCTGAACTGAAATAAAAAATTGACAAAAAAAAAAACCATTCCATTTTGACGCAGAAACATTACACAATGTATTCAATCACATGATATACAGCTAAATGTACATTAAAAAGGTTTTTCCTCATTCGTGGGACCCCTACGATTTCTTAGACTGCTCATCTACTAATCCAATCATAGGGCTGGGCGATTTGGCCTAAAATCAAAATCTCGATTAATTGAACATTTTAACTCGATTACGATTAATGAACGATTATTTTATTTATTTATTTATTTTTTGCTCTCATAGTTCACTGACAAGTTTTGCACAGCAAATATGCTCACATATTACAAGTGAGAGATTTTTGAATGAAGGGTTGAACTTGATTTTAAAATAACTGAAGGAAACACACACTCTCTACTATCTATATTTTTAAAGGGAAAGTAATCGAAATAATCGACCTGGAAAAAATTGCTCGATATTATAGGTTCTGAATGTCGATTTCCATTACTTTTCGATTAATCGCCCAGACCTATCCAATCATTTGAATATTGAATGAGGAACACTCAAGCAGGAAGAACCCTAAATTATGCCCTGCTGGGGTCTTGCAGGGCTGGAACTGAATCCAGCTGCTAGATTATTACACTGACTCTCAAACTGAGGTTTCAGTCACCTGTCATCAAGGATCAGAAGTCTGCTCTGCTGCAGCTGTTGAAAATCTTCTGATGCTCCCAGTACTTGGTGGAAATTTGCCTCTGGACTGAACGCTGCCCAGTGCTAACCCACAGAAAAACAAATAGAGAAATGAATTTAATCATCCTACAATTCCTCTGCAGTTATCAAGTTGAACATTATAATAAAATACAATTACCTTTTGGTTTCAGCATTTTACATTATATAACATATATTATAACATATTATATAACATATATAACATGAGCTTTCACAATGATTGGACTGAGGGAAATGGTCCAAAATTATTTATCATAAAACACTAATAACATTAAATAAAGAATGGTTTAATTGCCTCATTGAAAACAGGACATTTTGTTTAGATATTGACTATTTACACTGTATGTCCAAAAGTAACCAGATACCTTCTTTTACAGCATTTCTTCCAAAATCACAATATACTGTAGTTTCTCTCCTTTCTGTAGTTTGTCTCTACTATTCAAAGAAAGCTTTACACTGTTGTGAGGATTTGACTGCATTTAGCCACTAGAGTGTCCCATTCTATTGACAGGGCTTCTCTAATCTGTGTGCATTATTGAACATCTATGTAAGCAATGGGTGTACTTTAAAGCAACAGAATTCACGTACTGGAAGGACCACTTAATGACTTTTGGACATACAGTGTATGTTATTGCATAAATGCAGCAGAACAGCTGAATCACTGCGATACCTGGTGAGAGATTCCTTCATTCATGCGTAGTCCCATAACCAGCACCTCCTCCAGCCTATAAACACAAGAAAGACCTCAGCTTCGCTCATCAGCACCCTGCACTACCTGTCTATTCAGGATGTACATCTTCAATTAGTGTGTGTGTGTTTGTGTGTGTGGCATAAGCTGACAATCAGAGCTGTTTAAAGGTGGACCACAGCCATAACAGGGACAGTGGACAGGTCTGTGCTATCTGCATTGCAGACCACAGCACTTTACAGTTTAGTATTAAAAAGATGAATAATGTACTTGTTTCATTGTGACCTTCATTAGATGGTTTTTCTAGAAGTGTTTGGGCAGAAGCATTTTCACATTTACCCATAATATACAGGTCAGTTGAATAAAAAGGCTTTATCTGATAGCAGATAGTGTATATGTGTGTGTGTATGTTTTTGTGTGTAATGAATAATCCTCACAGGCCAAGATGGCTAAGCTGAATCCGCCTCCGTGTTGCATGTCCATGTTGCTTAACTTCTCTCATCCAAACGTCCGGCTCTAACGTCTGAGTGCGTGCCTCCCTCAGAACCCCTCCCTCTGCGTGAGGGACAAAGCGGCTGTGTGCCCCTGACAGACAAACGATAATATTGATATATAACTCAGCTCATCAACAAAAAAACCCCAAAATAAACTCAAACACAGTAAACTTACCAGGTCCAACACCTATGTACTGCTGTGCCTTCCAGTAGCCAATATTGTGTGTACTAACAGCCCCCTATAAAAAAGATAGACTGAAAGTTATGAATTGTTATGCTATGATAAAGCAGATGTGTGCACTAGGGTGTCACAATGTCCTCACTCATACTGTACATTTCTGTTATTTTTTTCAATTTGCAAGCTGCAAAGACAACAGTGTGAAATGAGTAGTAAGCTTTTATGCTAGAAATATATTAGTCATATACCGACAAACTAGAATTTTTCTCAAATTCTTTCTCTTATTAAAAATACTTATTAGAAATTCTTCCTTGACCAAATAGCACCGATAGGGATGTTTCAATACAGTTTATCATACTGCATCAAAGTATAGCATGCTGCGGTAACATGTTAGCTCGTGGCTAATGTGTAAGCATGGGGTTAGCATGTGGCTGTAGAATAAGCTTGGCACACTAGTTTGGTTTGAAATAATTAGTTTTTATTATGTTGAACACTATAATAAACTTTAATATGTTAATATAAGGCGCATTTTCAGCCATTCCTTACATTATAGTAAATCTTTATATACTGTATTGAAAAATGTACTGAATTGAGACACCACTGTATTGTATCCAATAGATACATTACATTTGTTATTAATTTTATTAAACACTACTAGTTAGTCACAGCCTTGGTCAGTCTGATATATAGAACAAGTTAAGATGGACACTTTCAGGATCTGAGTGGCAGGCATCATTCCGATGAGAAAAATAAAGTTGATTTAGTTACTACACATTGTGAGGGATGTAAAACTTATGGATGAACAGCTACAAACAAAGTCTGTTTTGGAGGTTTTTTTAATGCTCTGGGATTATACAGGCAAGTGAATTCTTATGGGCTGCACTGACTATTGTTTTCTCCATGTTTTCATTTCAAACAAGTAGGTCGAGTGAATCTCCTTGAGGGCTGCAAACCATTTTATGGTCAATGATGCGGGCAGGGTAGTTTCTAATAAATCTAAGGAAATTATTGGTAGCAATTTCATTTTGACCTCCAAATTTATATTGTGTTGCGAAAGCCACTTGTGTTGTGTGTATTGTGTGTGTTGTACACCCCCTCTATTCTGAAAACTTACGTTTCTGGCGAAGTTGGACACCTCGTACTGAAGGAAGCCTGCCTTCTCCAGAATCTTCCGAGCAGACTGGTACATTGTGGCAGTGACGTCATCACCAGGCACATGCACTTCACCCAGGTGGACTTGTCTGAAGAGATGAGTGCCCCTCTCCAGGGTCAGCTGGTACAAGGACACATGGTCATCACACACAGACAGAACATCCTTCAGCTCACTCTGCCAGGAGTCTGCGCTTTGGTCTGGAAGCCCGAACATGACATCCACCGACACGCGTCCGGGGCAAAGGCTCCTGGCCTCTGACAGTGTCTGGAGAGCGTGCTGTGGACTGTGATCCCTCCCCAGCAGCCTCAGGTTGGCATCGCTTAGAGACTATTGAAAAAACAGAGCAGTTTTTAAGTGACTGAACAGCAAGTTGTTGTTGTTGACTCTGTACTTGGTGCTGTATTGGATCTGAAACAAACCCATGACTGTGCAGTCTGTTAGCTTTAATTACATGGTATCAAGGGAACTATATAGAACTGCTTCACAGCTTTTTTAAAGTAGGTTTATTGCCATTTCAACCATATACAGTAACTAGACGTGGCACGATACCACTTTATGTCCGATACTGATATTGTAAACTTGGATATCGGACGACACAAAACCGAAAACAAAAAATAATGCTTTCAAAAAATGTCTGGATTCATTTTGTATACACAAATACAAAAATCATAACTGTGATATAATAAGGGGGAAACACAGCACAGAGAACATGGTGTAGTAAGATGTCCCCTGTGGGGTGTCGTTTGTAAAAACAAATTTAGAGGTGTCACAATTTTTTCATAATTTAGTGCAATTTTCACAGTTTTCACACATTTAGAGCTAATTGTGCTAAGAAAAATGTTGCATACAAAATATAAATATATAAATTTGTATGCAATATAAATATATAAAAAAAACTTTTACAAATGGTGAGATATGCTGGTGGTGGCGTAGTGGGTAGGATACTTGCCTCTAGACCAAAAGGTCATGGGTTCGAATCCTACCTTCAGCACCACCACTGGGTCCCTGAGCAAGACCCTTAACCCTAAGTTGCTCCAGGGAGACTGTCCCCTGTAGTTAGGTAATGGAAGTCGCTTTGGATAAAAGCATCTGATAAATGCCTTAAATGTAAATGTAAATATGCTAATTGGCCACGGCCATTGACTTTTACTTAGCAGGAGGCTGGACTGCGTGCTGTGATATGCCCTTACCAACATGGAGGGGATCCGGTGTTATACTGTCCACAGTGGACAAAACTAAAGGGACACCCAGGCAAGCCAAATGATATAACACCGGATCACCGGGAGCTATTGTGGCAAACGAGGGGTCTTTGGAAAGGTCTCATCAAGCCTATCTATATGGCCAATTAGCATATCTCGCTGTTTGTAAAAGTGCTGGGAGACGTCCACAGCCCAGCACGAAGGGGGGGCTTTATTCCCCTCTAGCCGACACCTGGATTGTGCATGGTGACCTTAGCTCATGTATAGCTCCTCTAGAAAGTTTGTTCTCATCTACGCTTTCTATAGAGATTATATCATCTCTGAGTGTGCAACTGAATGCCAAAATGAACTGTGTTAACTGTGATGTGTTGGCAAAATCACCTGCATTCCAATGGAAAACCGATTGACTCCTGCTGCCACAAAGTCTCTGAGTCTGGCTTTTCCAGCAGGTGTGGGGTTCACCTCCAGGGTGACCTCAGCTTTGGGAGACAGCTGTGCATGTTTGGATACTGTCTCCAAAACATCAGCAATGGTGGAGGGCTGAGCCAGGCTGGGTGTCCCACCACCGAAAAACACAGAGGTGATGCTGGAGGAACAGAGTGTTTTATTAACTTTTCATTATTTCACACCTGGCTATTCCTTACTGTTTTTTTCTGTCAGATACTGAAAGTTTGTCCATGAAAATGCCAGACTAACTGAATTAAGATATTTTTCAACGCAAAGCGATGGACTTTATTGAACACATATTTGATTGTGTATGTAGATTTAGCTATTTTAACAAAGTAACCATGGGATAAACTGCTCTACTCATTTAACAAAAGTCAGCAGAATCACACACCGAGAAACCTGGCTGATGTGCAGCAGCGTCTGAGTTTCCTTCTGCAGGCTCTGTGCCATCAGTGCATGGTCCACGGAGCGAGGGATGTACTTGTTGAAGTTGCAGTAGGAGCATCGCTTCAGGCAGTAGGGCCACTTTAAAGAGAAAGAATGTGGGGAGGAGGGTTCAGACAAAATAAAAGCTTATCATAAAACATCACAGTGTATTGTGATGCACTGTATCTACACAGTGTACACAGTGAAGAATCAAACCAAACATTCTTTAAACTAAGGTCTAACTTTTCTGTGCTTGGTGTTTCCTTCAAAAGATTTTGACCTGTGGTTCAAAGAAGGGCAACTGTGGCAAGAATCACTGCCTGTGTTTAAGCCCTAATGGCAAATGGTATCTTGTTAAATGGACTGTCAAAACAGAGAGAGACAGACGCAGCGAGAGAGAGAGAGAGAGAGAGAGGAAGAGTGAGAGAGAGAGATGGTAGAGACATTAACTCACTGAGGCACAATAAAAGTCAGTAAATCTGTTATATCTGACACTCACGTGCACATAGAGCGAAGCTTCGCGTGCGTAAGATCTGTAGACATGTTTGCGCAGCTCGGACAGTGGGCATTTGCGCTGAAAAAATACTCGCCATGCATAAACCATTTTCACATACTGATAATAAAGGAACTAGCTGTCGGCACCAGTCTATCATCAGGGAATTAGAAAAAAGACCGGACGGCCAGTGCTGCTGCACAGCGGGCGTTTCCTGCACGGAACTATTTAACTGTGACACACAACATTCCCAAGACACGTCTGTAGACACGTGGGCAGAGAGCACATGGACCACACTTCACTGTATTTTAAGCCTCCACGCATCGAAAATAAATCACCGAGTAAAAGTTCGTCTCCCTGAAAACAGTGTGTACTTTTGAGGCTAAACGGTTACAACCGATCAGTTATAATCTTTAATTTTAGGCCCCAAATTTCGTAATTCAGTCTCACCTGGCAGCACCACGAGGGGGACTATTGATTAATCCAGCCCAATTCAAGCGTCACCCTGTCTGCTGTAATCTATTCTGATACAGAGCCAGCTGGATCTAATTATCATGTAACTGCTAGAGCCATTAAAAGGACAACTGGGAATGTCTAATATATAATAAAAAGCAATAACAGCAACAACAATCATAATAATGATCATAATAATAATCCTAATCCAGCAAAGCAAGGCGAGTTTATTAATACAGCAGATTACAGAGGTCTTTCAAAGTACTTTACGGAGATCAAATAATCAGCAAAGGATAAAAGTAATCATGAATATAGAACAGAAGTAGGGTTTAAGAATAAATATCTGTTCACTTTACACTGCTCTGTTACTTTATACTTTATATTATACAACTCGACCCGTGACTAGTTATTATCGCTGCAGTGTTTTGTCTTTCGTGTCTTTAATATCTTTTGTCTCTACGTTCTATCTGTGAAGAGGGTGTTCAAGTAAGAATTTCATTGTACTCTGTACACTGTACTCTGTACACATGACAATAAACTTCAACTTCTTAAAAGAATACAGTTAAAGGCTCAGAGTCTCATTACATGTACTTTTGGATACAAATTTAAACGTATGATTCTCAGTGTGAAGTGAAAATACCTTGATTTATACGCTTATGAGGAAAATAAATTATTTTAGTTTCATAAGAGAACTTCAGAGCCTATGCCAGTAGATGCTGGATGTACTTTTAGAGGGAACAACAGAGGTAATTATTATTTAACAGCAATTATTATTGACCACCAGAGGCATAAAGGTCAGAATTAAAGTGATGCTGTTATGTGAACACATCCGGGTGGGGGGTACATTTGAAGGGGGGTATGAATGCACCACAAGTTCAATGAGCCCTGAGGGCAGTTTCCATCCAGTATTAAAGCTCACACAGTATCAGCCGGGAGAGAAGACAAACAGACATGTCAGAATAGAAGTGAGACAAGATCAGTCACAAGCTGATCTAATGCTGAAGGCATTTAGATTTAAAATCTCTTTTATTTTGCAGAGGAGTTGCTAGTCTGGCTAAGATTGGCTGAAGGAGAATACAGGATGAGGGGCATGCCGAAGGTGGAGGGTAAGTTAAAACAATGAAATCTCTTCCATTTAAAAAGTGTCTGTTCATGTAACTGGGCAGGTGAGAGAAGATTGCTCACTATTTTTTTCATCTCCCTATCAGTTCTTCATGTTATACAGTACCTATTGTGTGCTGTACCCTGTGTAACATTGGGCAAAATATAGTACATAAATAATTATATTATAATGATTCATCATATTATTATTAACTATAAATTAAAAAAACGGTGTAGTATTAGATTATAGTTATGGTGTTAAATAATAGACAGTAATAAAACTAGATATTATTTTATTACAAGCATTTTGTATTTTAGGATATCATATATATTATATTACTTTATATTATATTTTATTATATCATATTATATTATCCATCCATCCATTATCTACCCCTTTGTCCTGCACACAGGGTCATATTATATTATATTATATTATATTATAATTGGGTTGGGGCAGTTGGGTGGCCTAGTGGTTAAGGCATCCGCCCTGCGACCGGAAAGTCCGGGGTCGATCCCCAAGACCGCTAGGCACCGCTGAGGTACCCCGAGCAAGGTACCGTCCCCACACACTGCTCCCCGGGTGCCGTGTTCCTGGCTGCCCCGCTTCACTTGGTGAATGGGTTAAATGCAGAGGTTGAATTTTGTGCTGTTCACACTGTGTGCTGTGGTGTGTTCACGTATGACAAATGGTCAATTTCACTTCACTTCATTATATTATATTATATTATATTGTAAAGTATATTGGAATTAGACCACATTTTGCTTTTCAGTGATGATTATTTAATATTGACCTTTGTTAGCTTGTATCATTGTACTGCACTTCAGTTGTAATAACACCACGTCCCTGTGTCCCCCAGTGATTGCTGAGACGGAGCTGAGAATAGTGGTGATCGGTAGCAGTGGCCCGTCTCAGTTCCTCCTCACCAACTATGTTCTGGGAAGAGAGGAGTTCTCTAAGGACGTGTGCAGCATCGCTGGAAGCAGAAAGAACATAGGTGAACTCACAGGGAGGCAGGTGGCCGTGGTCAACGTGCCCAACCTCTACGACAAAGACCTGTCTAAGAGTAAGATGAGGGAGGAGCTGAGAAGAGCAAAATGTCTGTCATCTCCTGGTCCTCATGCCATCCTTATTGCATTTGACCTAGAGCAAATCTCCCCAAACGACATTGGGACTCCCAAGCTGGTGAGGAAGCACTTTGGAGAGAACATCCTGAACTATGCTATGGTTCTCCTGGCTTATGATGGACACCTGGGAGGCACAGCCCTGGACGAGAGAATCATGAAAACTGACTGGCACCTGCGGGAGCTCATTGAGCAGTGCAGCTGCCGCTACCACATCTTCAGTAAGAATTGGAGGAGCTGCAGGAGAGACAGGGAGCTTCTGCAGAAGATTGAGAGACTGGTAGGAGCCATGGGGGGGCTCTGCTTCACCAGCCCTGCCTACCGCAAGGCGGAGGAGAGTGTGAGGAAAGAGGAGAGGAAGCTGGTGAAGAAAAGAGTTGCAGAGACAGAGAGGGCATGGCGGGAGCTGGAGGAACAGTACCAGGGCGAGGAGCTGCGCTGGCAGATGGAGGCCTACAACGCCAGTGTGGGGGCTGAGATTAGGGCCAAGGCCGAGCTGGACAACAGCTGGCTCAGGACTACACTGGCCATCGGCTTTGGGCTGGGCTTTGCCGCAGGGGCCACTATGGGAATGGTAGTGGGCTCGGTGGAGGGACTGGCTGGTATGGCAGTGGGCGGAGCTGTCGGAGGGGCAGTGGGCGGGGCCGCAGGGGGAGCTGTCCAATCAGCCATCGAACACCTAGATGAAAGAGTGGGACCCCACACCAGCAACTTCAACTCAGCTTTCATTAACAGGTTCTTTCGAGCACAGCGGGTCTGAGTTCTTCCTATTGAAGTCGTTTTTTGTGTCAAAGAATCGTACTGTGATGCCCATGTTCATGAACACTGGTGGATATTTGACTGTACAGTGAGGCTGACAAACCTTTATACACAAAAGTAATGAAGTAAAGAAGTAATGTCTTTATTGTTCATTATACAAATTAAAAACTAAATGAAAAAAACAAGCTCTTTGCACTATGAGATGCCGTACTAGAGTCTTATTATGAATAGTATAAGGCAGTTACACTGAAATAATAAAACTTATTGTGAAGCATATTGTTGCTGTCTGAACAAAACCTTGCATCTCCACCACGGTCCTGGAGACCCCTTGCCCTGCATATCTGAGTGTCTTCTTGCTCTAACATGCCCACTTTTACCCAGCAAAGGTATTTTATTTAGCTGATTAGTTGGGGGGTCCCAAGACCACACTTTGGGCCCTTTGTTTGATATATTCTTGTTTCTGGTCTGGGTGAATTTTATCTGTTATAGAGAGCTTTGATATAGATGATACATCATCATACCTCCTGTTTTTCCCCCTGAATAGTCAGCATGTGTGGCACTTGCAAAGAGGACAGTGTGGTTGCCAGAAGGTAGTGGGTTCTGTTCCTAGTTGGGGAGGCTGAGGGTCCTTTGTGTTGATGTGTTCTCTGTGTGTCTGTGTGGGTTTCCAGTGGGTACTTCCAATTCCTTCCACAGTCCAAGTGAATAATATTGTTGGACATAATCCAACAACAACAATAATAATAGTAATAGTAATAAAGTAAAGCGATCCCTTATAGTCACCTGTGAACACAGGTGGGCTGTCACCAACGGAGGAGCAGTGTGTGGGGAGCAGTGTGTGGGGACGGTACCTTGCTCAAGGATATCTCAGTGGTGCCACTGGCAGTCTTTGGATTATTATAATAAGCAGTAGAAGAATAATGATTTTTTAAATAAAGAAGTTAAATAATCCACGGGCTACCATAAATATTATTCAGACGTTAGTATAGGTATTTAAAAGTGTGTTTATTATCAGGCAATAATAGGAAGGGCTCATCCAGGGAGAAGTCCATCCAGCCAGGAGCAGGGTGGATCAACTTTCGATTTGATGCGCATGCGCAATGTTTGTTTTTGCGATTAATGGACGGCGTCACTTTTGTGTATTTTTTTTTTTCAATGTCTACTAATAATTCGAATAACACTCCATTCAGCCTGTTTTTTATTTGCCAATGGAAAGACGAGGCTCGCGTTCACTTTTAGGGACGGATGTTTTCTACACAAACTGAAAGCAAAAAGCTCCCAGCTGTCCTACGAGTGAGAAGACTGATCCGTGGCTGCAGCAAAGGTAACATGACTAAATATCGTCGTCGACGAACATCGCGTGACAAAAACGAGACGAGACGCAACGCAAATGCTGGTCATTTGAAATATATCGTGTAATATTGTTGACAAATAAGAACGAGACTAAATGTGGTTTACAAAATAAAAACTATGCTAAAATGTCTCTTCATATTCGCTGACTAACATGAGACAATATTTCCTGTACAATAGGGAAGGGATAAAAAAGTATTGGGACGCTCGACCTTAGAGCCTAACGGCGCTACGTCCCAATACTTTTGTCCATTGAGAGGCACTTTGGATCAAATCTATCTAGAGCTGCAGAGTTGTCAATTTATTGGCAGGGAGAGAGAAATCAAACACAAGCAGTCTTTCTGTCATTCACACAGCATTTTGATAAGCAGTCTTTCCCATATCCATACACTAAAAGCTGATCCTACATTGTTCTGATTTGGTGTAGACTATATTTGTTCAGGAATAGCAAAAACACAATCAGGTAATTTCAGGTCAACACACTGAACGTAAAGACTTTTACCAGTTTTACAAATGTGGGTTTTATGGCAATAGACACACATTTTCATTTTATTTGCTCTTTTTGGTGATGTTATTGTATTCATAACCTTATTTGTATTGTAAAATAGTTTTACAATAAAATAAAAATACAAATAAAATTTAGATTTTGTCTATTCTACAATCTACTATACTACTATATACTATATTGAGTGGGTTAAATAGAATAGCATTACTAAAAAAAGAGACAAAAATACAACTTTCATTAACTAAAACTAAACTAAAATGTCATCAGTTTTCATTGTCTAAAACTAGATGAAAAACATGGATAATTCTGACTAAAATAAGACTAAAATGCTCAGACTTTAAGTCGACTGAAACTTGACTAGTAAAGACGTGACTAAGACTAATAAAGACTAAAATGACAGCTTGATGCAAAGACTAGACTAAAACTAAAGTAAGGACAGGCAGCCAAAAATAACATTAGTTAAATCCATCCTCCACTCGATTCAGGACGTCCATGAGACTAGATTATCCAACAATCTGTTGGATCTAACAGCAGATCATGAAAACAGGCATCTAGAAATGAATTACATGAGATTTGCTGTATCATTTGTAATGTCTATCTATGAATCAACAGTACAGAACATCCCTTGTAATTCATGATTTTGATGCTCTGGTCTGTATTTTCATAATCTAGTGTCACATTCAGTTAGGTAAATGATATAAAAAGTTTGAAGTTTTGATAAAAGGAAAATTGAAACTGTCATCATGTCAGAAACTCACTGACATTTCTTTAATAGTACAGTATACCAAATGACTTTCCCTAATATTTGTTATACTTTTACTAAATGACCTGCATCAAGTCAGTAATGTTTATTGCCACAAAGGTATTACAGTTAAACGTGATCTAAATAGGCTTAATATAGCTGCAATGGGAGGAATTACACATAAAGAAAACAAATGCGCTATTAATTCAAATTATTACTAGCCATGTCAAGAATGATGTTATGTTATGTTAACTTATGTTTGAAGGTCCAATGTCATTTTTTAAATTGTGCTATATTTATGCAGGTAAAAGTGCACACACACACACACACACACACACACACACACACACACACACACATTGCAGTTTGTGTGGATTTTAAATAGTCAACCCTGTTTCTTTGACATTTTTTAAATTTTGCTATATTTATGCAGGTAAAAGTACACACACTGTGTGTGTAGATTTTTAAATACCCTGTTTCTTTGACATTTTTTAAATTTTGCTATATTTATGCAGGTAAAAGTACACACACTGTGTGTGTAGATTTTTAAATACCCTGTTTCTTTGACAGTGGAAAGGAATTGAGACTGATCATCCTTTAGTCACAAAAAAGATGGCATCAAACACAGGTGAGAAAAAATTTGATTCAGCATGATTAAACATTTTTAATATTGCTAATACTGACTGCTATAAAATGTTCCCTTAGGACCTTCTGTTAGGAGGCGCAGGGAAAGCATGGACAAGCCAATTAACAGTGAGTTGAGAGAAAAGTGTTTTGCATAACCGAGGCTCTTTTATTTAGGAGTGGAATCATCTGTGGCCTCCTAGTACAATGTTACCATGGGACCTATGTATTGCATTTCTGTAAATATTGCAATTCTGCAAATATCCCACTTTGATACTATGATTTTATTGTTTTTTTTTTACTGTTTCTTTTTTTATTATTGTTTCTTTATTCCATATCTGCACAGCTGAATTGAACATGAGTAAACATGTATCACTTCAAATAACAATTTTCAGTTTTTGCAGTATTTACAACTCAAATTGACAAATACAATAGAACCTCGATACACAACTGAATCAATTTTTCCTCTTATCTCTACTGCTAGTGTAACTATTGGTGATGAATGTCTGAAGGCGAAGTATGTAATATTTCTCTATAACTGTGTTTTCTAGTGAGTACCGGTGACACCTCTTTGAGAATTTTGGTATTTGGAAGCTCTGGTCCTCATCAGTTCTCTCTCACGGAGTCGGTCCTTCAGCGAGAAATTTTGTACGGTGCTGATCCCAACACTGTTACCACTCAGAAAACATCGGAACAAGTTCTGGAGAGAAACGTGACGCTTGTCAACACCCCAAACCTCAGAAATCATGGCTTATCACCTAATATGCTTAAAAAAGAGTTCAGGAAGTCCATTTGCTTCTCCTGCCCAGGACCACACGCCGTCCTCTTTACACTACACCCCTTAGACATGCCCTCAGACGCCTATGAAGTTTTCAGACCGGTGGTGGAGTACTTTGGAGAAAGTATCCTGGACCACACAGTAGTTGTCTTATACCATCAGGGGGAACTGTCGGACGATGAGATTGAAACTAAGATGGAAGAAGCGAAGGAGCTTTTCCAGAAGTGTGGGCAGAAGTACTTTACCTTCAACAGAGAAAGGAATGAGGGCGAAGGTGGTGTGACGGCGCAGCTGTTCGACAGGATTAACAAGATGGTTTCAGAACGTATGATTTTTTCAAACCCGGAATTTAAAGATGCAGAAAATAGAATAAAGAAAGAGGAAAAATTCATCGCAAAGGAGAGAGAGAAGGAGGTCAGGAAAAGGCTTGAAGCACTAAAGAAACAACATTCGGGAGAAGATCTTGACAGAGAAGTGAGGCTTTATGAAGAGAAGGCCTGCATGGAGAACAGGGAGAGGGCAGAGGTGCTGATTGCAGACAGGCTGGGCTTCACGCTCAGACTCGTTGATTACGCAGCAGCGGTGGGTAAAGGAGCTTTTGCAGGTGCAGTCTTGGGCGCAGCGATGGGCAACGAGGGCGTGGCGGTAGGAGCAGCTATTGGTGCAGCACTCGGTGGTTTACTGGGAGGAGCTGCTGGGGCAGCTTGGAACTTTGCTGAAACTACTTTGCTCCATAGAGATTTCACATGAACTCACAATCCATTTTCAACGCAGTTTTTGTGTCAAATGAGAAAGATAAGATAATATAAGATTACCCTTTATTAGTGCCATGGGTGGGAAATTAGCATTGTTACCGCAGCAAAGTGCACCGTAGAAAAGGAAAACAGAGACAGCCCTTATAGTCAGACGTAAACACACACCAGCACACAGTATGAACAATGTGAAATTCTTTCTCTGCATTTTACCCATTCACCATGTGAAGCAGGGGGCTGGCATAAACAAGGAGCAGTGTGTGAGGAGGGAACCTCAGTGGTGACACTAGTAGTGTTGGGATTCAAACCAACAACCTTCTGATTGCAGGGCTCACCAGCTCGCCAATAACCGATAGAATAATAACTACAGTATAGTATATTATACATTTAATATACTATTAAAT
>JBBPDC010172961.1:0-16837 GCA_037974485.1 Hemigrammopetersius urotaenia | reverse complement strand
CAGGCGGTGATCAGTATACTGGTGGTGCTGAATGCTGAGTGGGCGGAGCTCCTTTATCTAGGCTCCCTGTATCTTTAGATCCTCTGCAGCCTTTTTCAGTGCAACATTTGTTCCCATTTATTTCATTTAATCTACTCAATATGCCAAGGATAGGAGAGTTTGACAGAAAGAGGAGTCTTTTTTTGCACCAACAAACTGATCCAAAGCAAAATTAAAAGGTCTTGGCACAGTACTGTATATATGTAAAGATATCTAAAATATATCATATGGTCTTTATTGAGGACAACCACAAAAAATTACATAAATGTACATGAACCCCTGGAATGAATTACTTCTTAAACCACCCCTTAGCAGCAATAACCTCCACCAGGCACTTCCTGTAGCTGTGGATCAGCCCTGCACATCGTTCAGGAGGAATTTTAGCCCATTCTTCCTGGCAGAACTGCTTTAGCTCGGTCATTCTTTGGACGTCTCTTATGTATGGCTCTCCAAGTCTTTCCATGGCATCTCTATTGGTTTGAGGTCTGGCCTCTGACTTGGCCATTCTGGCCCAATGTTTTGGGCAATTGTCCTGTTGAATCAACGTCTACAGAGTTTCAGATGACACACAGACATTCTCACTTCATCCTGAAGACTTTTTGATACACTCGAGAATTCATCCTCCCTCAATGACTGCAAGCTGGCCGGGCCCTGCTGCGGCAAATACAGTTGGGATGATGTTCTCATCATGATATCAGTGCCCCTTTGTAGTGCTGCATGTTCTTTCCCAAATAACAGTCCACAAAACATTTTGCCAATACCGCTGTGGAGTGCCAATGAGCTCTTTCGGAAACTTCAGGCCTGCAGCTGTGTTCTTATTAATAAACAATGGCTCCTTTTGTGGTGTCCTGCTATAGACACCCTGCTTGTTTTACGTTCTGTAGACTCGTGAACACAGATGGCATATGGCTTCAAATCTCTGTCTGTCATTTGAGGTCGTTTCTTTACCTCATTGAGGAGTCTTCCCTGTTCTCTTGGGGTCATTATGACGGAGCGTGCACTTCTTGGTCGAGTAGCCACAGTCCCATCGTGTCTCCATTTGTAGATAATTTGCAACCCTTTCCAGCTTTACGTAAAGCAACAATTCTTGATCAAAGAGCCTCTAAAAGCTTTTTGGCGAGGCATGGCTACCATAAGCATTTCCTTCTTGGGCAATGAGCAATCTCCAAAAGTTTGAGTTGTTATTATCAGAGTAGCTCCAGTCCACACCTCCAGACTCTTAACTTCAGCCTGCTTTTTTGAGGTTTTTAACTTGAGGGTTTGCACTTTTTCCACTAGCACTATTAGGTTTTTATGGATTTTCTCAATAAAGACATGAAAGATCATGATTTCCTACTGTTATTATTTTAGACACATTGTATTCGTCACCCTTGACTTTAGAAGAAGATCAGATCACATCTTATGACAAATTAATGCAGAAAAACAGGACATTCCAAAATGTTCTTGCCACAGTACATCAATGCAAAGGACAGATATTTCTCTTTTCTTGGTAATCCAACAGGAATTTAAACGGTATTTGCACATTATTTCAATATCTTCAGACACTGTCTAGATTTGTGACACACATTACTGTGTAAAAGCTCCTACTCAAAGTCTTTAAAGCCATTTATCTGAACACTGAGGGACTTTCGGCCAGTAAATATACCAGTTAAAATTTAAGTAGTTGAAATTAATGCCAGTTAAGTAGTTGATACTCTGAGCTGGTGAGGAGAACACAGGTTTGGTTCCAGGTTCCTCCAGCCGTTGTTTGGCTGGTGAAAAGCCATCAGCAGCTCCTGATTTAGTTTAATGAAGGACTGATCGAGCCAAACCCCTTTCTGTTGAAACAGTAATACTGGACTTCCACTAGGAACACACTGAACATATCACCATTTACTGTACTTGTATATATTCCAAGATTAGCATCTAAAGTTCAGTTAAGCATGTGTTAAATATCATCTCAGGTGCTGCAGAGATGCAAATCATAGGAAATGAGCACAAAGTCTGATGTAATGCAACTTTTCCTAAATCTCCAGGTCAGATACGACAACAAGCAAATGACTTATTTGCACTAAATTTTATTTTGCAGGTGAAAACAGTTGTAACGTTCGCAGACGGGGGAAGAGAAGGGCGAGAGAGGCATCACTATACTAAAGGAGAATGAAGGAACTCCTGTTATGTGAACATGAAGGTTTGGTGCAACACTATAGACAACTTAAGTGCGAGAGGGTGAAAAAGGCATTCGCTGTGATCGTCTGTAAACATCCAGTGAAACCAAGGCAAGAGATTTTGTCCTCCAGGAGACAAAAAAAGCATATACTGCTGAAAATTCATCATCAGGTTAATACCAGGTGCTTGAACAGACATCACTGTGTGAGTCATTAAATCCGCACATGACGAGGGAGAAGCTACATTACCGGCGTCAGCAGCCCCGAAGGTCTCCTCTCTCGTATGTGAACGCATTAAACGCCTTCTTGGAAGTCAGTGCTACTAAGCATTACCGCCTCTGTGTAAACAAAGGGGGAAATTCAGTAGAAAATAAAAGGCTGGCAAGCAGGCGACCATATGCTGCAAAAGTACAAAAAAAAAAAAAACCCCGCTCCCTTTTTATTGCCATAAAGCTGAGCATGTTGCACACAGGCATGCAACTTTTAACACCCCCATTCAAACGACATGTTTTGTTCATTTTTCCGGTGAAAATAAACACATTTTTCTATTGAGAGGACATTTGCCATTTTCTGCACAATGTCTATTTATTTGCTATTTTTAACATACAGCAAGGTGCCATAACTTATGCACCGGCCTTATTTAGTTTTTCTGATCAATTTAGCAAACAAAAACTGATCATTGTGCATTAAAGTGTGCAGAAGTGTGTTCTCTGTGAAGGAAGTGTACTTATTTAAAGGAACAAAACGTTGTTGGGTGCCAAGACTTTTGCACAGGACTACGATGATAGAGCATTATTTTTTTATTTAGATATACCCAGCAGGCAGCTGCTTACTGACAAACAACGGTTTCACAGTGTACGAAAGTTTCAGGAGAGGGGGAAAGAGTGGCACGTTGTGCTTTGCCAGTTTTGCATAGCTGGAGGAAACGGCCCGGTGGCCGCTGGTCTACACACGAGATTCAAAACTTTCACTCTGGAAAACCACGCAGTAACCCTTTATTAACGCTCGCCCCTCTCCGCCCTTATTTCAGGAAAGCAGCGAGCTTCTTCTCAATGTTGTCAAAAGAGTCTATTCCCATGTAGTCGGCCTGGCCCTGCTCCCAGCGCTGCTTACGCTCTGCTGAAGAGATCGAGGGTGAAGCCTGTTCACTCTCAGGAATCTCCTGAGAGAGAGAGAGAGAGAGAGAGAGACAGACACAGACAGAGAGAGAGACAGACACAGACAGAGAGAGAGAGAGAGAGAGAGACACAGACACAGACAGAGAGAGAGAGAGAGAGAGACAGACACAGACAGAGAGAGAGAGAGAGAGAGAGAGAGAGACAGACACAGACAGAGAGAGAGAGAGAGAGAGACAGACACAGACAGACACAGACAGAGAGAGAGACAGACACAGACAGAGAGAGGTATGTTGAAAGGTTAATGCGTCACAGGACTATTGTTGCATGTTTTTCCGAGCAGCATCAGCACCTCTGGAACACTCAGCTCCGTGATGAACTGTAAATTAATTTTGCCCATTTTTTTCCACCCTCTCCATTTCTAAATAGTTTCCTTTTTCTAATGGGGGGTGCAATACCGTTTTGCTGCTGCAACTTGATTGCAAACTCAGGAATAAGATTGAGAAATATCAACATTATAAAATGCCTTCAAATTGTGCAACATTACATGCAGCGTCACTCTCCCGTACCTCACAGCCGGAGCGGAAGGGCTGGTCTCCGTACTCCTGCTGCAGCATGGGCACCACGGAGCCGCTGTAAAGAGTCCACCACTCCAGCAGGAAGCTGGGGTGTGTGGAGGCCTCCTGGCTGTCCCCCCTCACCTGCCTCTGCTTTGGGTCATACGTGTAGCTCCATGGCTTTGTTCTTCCCAGGAAGTGCACCACCTTGGCGTTTGATCCGTACCTGTGGAGGATAAAGGGTAAACAGGGCATTTGGCTGACACCCTTATCCAGAGCGTCTTACACTCATTAGTTACAGAGACAGTGTCTTACTCAAGGACGCAATGGTAGAAAGTGGGGATTCACACCTGTGACTTTGTGGTCATCTGGTGTTTAAGCCACTAGGCTATTAAAAACAAGGTCAAAGCAGACCTAGTGAGGAAGCCAAGGGTGAGCAGAAGTTCCCTAAAGTGGAACCAAAACTCAAAAGGTGACCCGTCCTCTTCTGGTTGAGATGTTTTGTTGGTTCTCTTAGTACAAAGCCTATACAGACAACACTTCTGGACTTTTAGTACATTATTGTTGTTTACTTGTTGGATTTAACTAGCGCTGCACAATAGATCATCTGTTAACTGTTATTGCAAAATAGGCCTTTACAACACGGATTTTGCAAATGAGCCTCCAACGAATCACAGTGGCAGGGTGACTAATCACAGCTCTGGGCGAGTTACTGGGCTTTCTGATGAATCGAGATCTTCATGTAAATCAACAAACGTCTAATTTTTAAGGTGTTGGTGAATCGGTGCATAGCCAGAGGGCGATATTTAGATGTGTTGTTTTTGTGACATTGACCAAATACCAGTATTGTGTTTTCAAATCATAGTTTTTGTGATGTCACGAAGCTCTAGATTTAACCTACTGAAAAGAAACAGTAGAGCTGTCTGATTGCTTGCACTGTAAGTGATGGAAGAAATTGTGGAAGTTGACTCCATAGCTTTGGTTCTGATTGTCCAGACAAACAAGACCTGCGTCCTGACAGCCCTGATTAAGCCATCGGTTGACCATGTTAACAACTGACCAACAGTATTTCCAGTCACCAAATCAACAAGCTGCCATCTGTTGCAGGCTGGAGTTTATTTCAACAGTTCATTTATCGATTTGCATTTGTGGCCGACTCTGCCATTGTGCCAGACATACCAGAAACCAGCTGTTCTCAGATACCAGACCAAAGCCTCACGGTATGATTAAGGACAGTCATCAGCAGAAACAGGGTGTCTGTCATCAGGTGCTTGGCAAGGCCTCTGGCTAATGATTCTGCTTTTTAGACGAGGGTAAGCCCTTTCTTATCTGGCCTGGACACGGCGGGTCAGGATAACCTGCGTTGCCCGAGCGCTCTTTATTTACATGTGTAATATCCTGATGCAAACACCCTGCAACAGATCGAGGAGAAGACCTTAAATCAGCACTTCTATTTCAGGCCTGTGGAGCCCATCCCATGGACATTCAAGCCCTGGCAGGTCTCTCACCAGAGTCTCTGCCCGTACCCCTCAGTTACTGAGGCCACAGTGTCACAGGGCAGCATTCATGTGACAAGAGTATCCTCTTACTTTACTAACTGAACTGTACACCGTGATCCTCACTGCAAATAAGCAAATGAAGCTTCTTTATACTGCTCAGTCAGGAATTGCTGAAACTGACAGTGTTATAAAAGCTGGTCACCTTCAGATGTGTGATGTGGATGTGCAAACACTGAAGATGAGATCATCTGGCTATACTTTGGGGAAAATTGTTAGTTTCTTTTAAAAACAGCAGTTTTTCAGACATAGTTCAGGCGTTCTCACTTACTGTTTGAAAGCGGGAAGGTAGGTGTAGATTGCTATGCTGCTCATGTTGTAGATAAATGGGAGGTGTTTCCTGATATCGGCTGTCGCCCAATCACTAAAGAAGCCATTGAGAACTCCTTGATCCCCTCCTGCAGAACAGAGAGAGCACAATTAACAACTCTTACACACTCCTGGCACACGAGAGTGCAATGAAATTCAGCTCTAACTCAACAATCTTCAGTGAAAAGGTTAATGATGTGACAATGAGGAAAAGATGATCAGCACTTTAGACAGCCTTGAGGGACATCAGCAGCAGTAGATCATAGCGAAAGTTCTTCTTGATAAGAGATCAACGAAGCAAATTCCCTTCAGTACGAACCAAGGCGATAAAAATAACCCTGAAACTTGTCACTATTCATCTGGGGTGTCTGCACTGCAACACTTCACCCCCCCCTGACCTGGCAGCTATTTATTATACTGTAGTACAGGGCGATACAGTGGTGCAGTCGTGGAAACACATATAATGAGGACGTGAGGTGGGACCTGTTGGAAAGAAGGTGGTTTCCAGCTGGCATTTCTGAACGCAGCAGGGTTCTCTGTTCGAACACAGTAGGCGTGGTACAAATAAGCACAAACAACCCATTCACCTGCAACACCCCCGCCCAAACCAGCCCCAGGCACTTCAGAAACGTGACCAAACATGTACTGACTTACAAGAGGCACTCGATCTTGCTGAGCAATACAGTTCAACTTATTACAACAAATCTACCAGATTTGTTCTTTTTCTATTTGTAGATTTTACACTTTCATCCCTACACACAAGGCAAACCCAGTCCGGACTGTTCTCATTCATGGTAGCATGAGCTGCCAAGAATCCAGAAGAATCTTCAAAAAAACACTTGCTCTTCTATCGGAATAAGCTTGCATCTTCTCAGATTTAGCACTTAAAACTCTTCTCATTCTTACATTGTCCTGAGGCTTGAGGGCTTCATTTTTGGATAAAAGCTTCTGCTTTATGGGTGTAATGTAATCTTTATAAAAGTAGAATGAGACAAATAGAGTAGACAAAATACAAATGATCATTTAATTTACTGGATAGAGAACTGAATAAGACCATTAGGTTTGATTATCACCAGCCTGCTGAACATAAACGTCAAAATGAAAAAGTGGGATTAGAGTCTTTCAACGAACCACAGCAAGAGCCACCATCTCCATTTGTGGAAACCAGTAGCGAATCTTCCCAGGACTGGCCAGTCTACCAACATTAATCCAGGAGAGAACTCACCTGGGACGTCCCATAAGCATCCAAGACCCTGTTTACACTTGCTTTTACAAATGCGTCCTGTGAGATCACATTAGAAGTGGACAATGCTTAATACAACACTCAAATGGAAGGAAACAGTGTAAAACAAAACATTAAATCTCACCCCTCACACAGACTCCTTACACTGCTCCCATCTTGTGATCTGATCACCCAATATGCATTTTAAAACCAAGTGTAAACAGGGATTAGTGAACTGCAGGCCTCCCTCGACTCAGATCAGGTCAGCATTCACAATTCCACCATTAGAAGGAGACCAAGCAAAAATTGTATCCATTGGATTGTTGAAAGGGGACACCACTTCGGACCAAGAGGAACAAGTTGGTCACATTTGCCAAAAAACACAGACTGACCTATAGTTATAGGAAGTGTTGCAGCTGTTGCTGCTAAAAGAGGACGTAATCAGTTAAGTTTAGATTATTTTTTTCACATGAATGATGCATGGGTTACAAACATTTCCATCAATAAAGAACATGATCATTTAAAAATCATTTACTGTTCTTATGTACTACTTATAATTTGCATGAGGATGTGAAACCATTTACAACAGAAATAAAAAAAGAGGAAATCAAGGGGGGGGGGGGCCCTGTTCAAAGTCGAAATAGCCACTGATGACATTTTCCAAACTTAAATAAATCAATTGAAAAATAAATGGCTCTTATGCAAAAGTGCCATTAAGCTGAAAAATGAAACCGGAGTAAAAGTAATTGTGTGAATAGCAAAAGGTCAGCAATTACTTAATTCTACGCCCCCGCCCTTTTAAAAGAGCTAAACCCACAAAAACATTTCTGCCCCCACCATCACCTTGCCTTGGTTGCACTAAAAGCATTAAAAGGCCATTGTTTCTGCTAAAGGTCGAGCTCTGAGAAAGCACTCATTGACTCGGTGCATGCCCGCTGTGTAGCAGGAGCAGGTTGCTGGGGTGCAGACGTGTAGTTCAGTCCAGAAAAGTGTGTAGTAAAGACAGAAAAGCATTTCGAAAGCAAGACATCCCTCTGACACCTTTTAAAAACGCTGCTCAGGTCACACATGCTCAAATCAAGTCTCTACATTTAGACGTTATGTGGTGATCGTAACTGAATTGAGGACCCTTCTGTGTTTTACAGACCCTGCTGGTGGACCACCTCACCTCTGAGGAGTCTTCATGATACATGAGCACTTTTTGTTTTGAGATGATGAGCTCCATCACTAGTTCTCCCACCAATTTCCCCAACTGTGCCTTGGCAAGCTTCACAATTCATGTTTTTTTTGCTCCATGTCAGCCTTCTTCAAACCCAAACCACTTCCAAATGACGAAGCCCCTCTCTTTGTCATACTGCACTAAATCGAAGAAAACTGGGCTGATTAGATCAAATCATGTACTCAAAAGTATACAGTATATTATAAGGAGATCTTATTTTCCACTTCTAGACAGAGGCATATAGGCCATTCTAGAGAGGAAATGGGTCCAAAACCTATTTTTAGATCTGGCCAACCCCAGCAGAAAACGTCTAAATGGATACTGGGGAGGGGAGTCCAGGAGTTAAATGCAATTATGTAACAACTTCTAATAAAAGCAGTACAATGCAATACATTATACTAGAAAGCAAATCAGTTTGGCACACATTTGCATTCTACGTGATTAAGAGCCAAGCTGAACTGAAACTGGGTTTAAATGGGGCTTAAACTAGGGTTTGACCTGGTTGGGGCATGGAACTTTGAGATGGGATCCTTCATTGTAAAAACATCAAGTTTTGGAGTTCTGTAGTTTAAAGCAAATCCACCACAGACCCCTAAAACAAACCATTCAAACATAGCCCTTACTCCCAACATTCTGCAAAGACTGGCCTTAAACCATTTCTACCAGCAACTACTATTTACTAAAGACATGCATATTGTAGTGAAGCTCTCATTTCTGCAGCACATTACACCACCAGAAACCCATCTACAGCAGGTCACCGCTGCCATGTTCCTGCAGAAGGACGTTATGTACACGGATGATGGGAAATGAGCATCTCATGCAAGTCCCTCACACACGACGTCAAGCCTGAGGAAAGATGTTTCTCCACCCAGACCAGGTATGACAGAACTCCTCAACAAGTGCAATTAAAAGGGTCCACATGTGAGGGTGTGTGCTGATCACTGAGCGAATTAGCAGCTCTGATGTTACCAGAGTGTGCTGGAGTTTAAAATAGGGGCTCCGAAGCGTCCCCCTGGGGGCTTTCCTCATGTGAGAGGCTCCACAAACATTACATGGGCTTCAGAGTCTTCATTTCGAGGGGATGAGCGAGGCTCTGTAAGAATGCACCTCGCCTGTTGCTTGTTTACTTTGGCAGAAGATGAGAGTGAGGCCATGTGTGCCAACATCACCGCCGGCCATTGGCGCTGGTGGAATAGAGGAAATGGAAAGATGCCCTTCGAGTTCACCTTGCGCAAAGGATTTAACTATTACACCTCCTCTAGATCAGATGTTCGCCTCGCAACCCAACAGAACACAGAAAAACCTCTTTCTTTCTGCTCATCCTCGCTTTAAGTCAGTCACTAGAAACCGAGGTTTTGGCAATTCAAAAGCAAGGCCTCCACTAAAAGAAAGCTTTGCTCCGATAAGTTTGAAAGTAAGGATAATCCCGTTTATATGCCGAATCCACCACTACCTAATTCCAGGCTATAAGAACCATAGTATAGGACAGACAGAAAATGTCAAAGGGTCAACGCAAGTTCAAGTCATGCATACCACAGCACTGGAAGACAGAAATAAACCACTATTAGCATCAGTCGAATGCCATCAGACCATTTTGTGTCATTCGCATGCAAAAGGATCAAGTCGTGGGACGCTCCAGTGGTGAGGGCATCGCTAAAAGTCCCCTGTGACCCACAATAACAGCGATCTAGGCTACGGTCCTGTTTATTTAAAACTGCAATGGGCCTCCACACTCATTATCACGAACAAAAAACAGTTCACTGAACACGGTCCAACCTCCAAGATGCAAGCAGTCGCAGCTACCAAACTAATGAGCCTCTTGATGAACCCAACTGTACCAAACAAGCAAGAATAGACTCATTGTCTAATCACACTGAAAACAAGCCCACTTCATTATTACACCCTCCCTCTTCTATATCCGTCAGTAATGGTGATAACAGAGCTTTAACTGGTTTGGCGTGAAAAGATGTGATGTAGAGAAACTCTCGTTACTATGCTGGCGATAGGAACCACGTTTAAGGCTAAATGTTAAAGCTTTAAAAATTGTACAATAGTTTTGAAATTAGTATGCTGATGTGGACAATTAAATAAATGGTAGTATTTTATTAATATAGATACCACCCCATTCAACACATTTAAGCAAATATTTGCTTTGTGACATAAAGGGTGGTCAGGAAAGCCAAAGCCACAAGTGATGACCAACATGAAAGTAGAGATGGACTCACGTCAAACAGGCTTTTCTACTGATGAACCAAAACAAAAGGGTGTTTTGGGAAACTACACCTTTAGATAAAAAGCAAAAATGACTGAAAATTTCAAGCAAATTGGAACCAGTTGCAAAGAAAGTCAGTGGGAAATATCCACCTTCTCGGCCATCAGGCAGCATTTTCATCAATCATAGTTTTAGAGGCACTTAACATTTCAGCCTTGCTTCCATCACCAGCACTGTGAGTAAATCTGACTCAGCATCGTTCTCTTGAACAGAGCATTTCACACCAAACCCCTCCGTTTACATTCTAATGGATTAATTATGCAAAGGTTTTGAAGGATCCCTGCGATTCCTCTTTTTAAACTAAACACATATATTCAGCTCTCTTCTGGGATTGACCAATGGCCATTAAAGATCCAAGAACCTCCTTAAAGAGGCGACTACATTAATGCAGGCCTCTGCTCCTGGAGGCCAGAGAGTAAAGGAGTGGCATGAAAGAGCTTTTTGTCTGCAGACGGCTCCAGTGCCAAATTCCCCATGTGGACCGTGTGCGTTTTGGAGATCCACAGCGAGAGCCTGAGAGTACTTTAGGGTGGTGCAACATCCAGGGGTGGAACTGGAGCTTTAGGCGTTCACTTGAGCAGATGAGGTGCGACAGCGTAATTAGCCTCGTCAGAATCAGAAAGGAAGGATGATCTGCCGAGTGTAAAGGTATGTATTGTAGAGATTTCCGCTGGATCGGATCGAAGGAATGAAGAACGCAGTCCATGGGAAAATGGGTTCATTTAAATGAGCCACACCCAGACCATCAACCAAGAATACATCCAGAGAGCAAACACAGCCATGGGCCGAGACAGGACACAGCCTCGGCACGGAAAAGCAGCTCAAGAAAGACTTCATTCAGACGCTGTAAACATTCGAGGACGTTTAACAACTTGTGTCAACACAAGTCAGATTAGTATTAGAGCAACCCAAACCACTGCGGACGCAGAGAGGCGGCTTTTAAATGAGCAAATACCACCCATATTTCTGAAGCCATGTTTCTTTTAGAACATCTTAAGCACCATTTCTCTCGTTTACAACATTAGTGTGTGTCTGGGCAGAAAGGCTCTACAGCTAAAACCAACTTGAGGTCACTGACCAGACGTTGCCAAAAACTGATCTGTGCCAAATACGGTCAAATACTAAAAGTAAACCTTTCAGGTCTAGCAGTTAACATAACTTCAGATATGGGTCTTAAAATATGCTTCAAACATATTTTGTAATATTAGTTCTGTATGCTGCTCAATAATAGTTAACTTAGTATTAACTGTGATTCATACAGATGTTGGTTCTTGCTGCAGGTTCTCTTTTTTGTTTTCTCTTTTTGTCAGCAGGTATGGAAGCAGGTTATTTGTTTTTTTTTTCCCTCTGTGTGCGTGTCTCTCTGTGTGTGTGTGTGTCCGTGTCTCTCTGTGTGTGTGTGTGTCCGTGTCTCTGTGTCTCTCTCTGCCAGAGAGAAAGTATGGGTCTTTAAAAGCTGCTTTTGAGATCCGATTTTAAAGAACAGCACAGCAAAATGATAGGAGAGATACAGTGGTTGCACATGGCGGTGGCAGTGTTCAGCCAGAAGCAAAAAGTTAAATTTATTAATTTTTAAAATTCAGTAATCGTGACAGCCCTGATGTCCCAATAAGTTATTACTGTTGGTTGTTCTTTCAGTTTCAGTTTTTGAAAAGAAAATATCACTTCTCCTGTTACTGCAAAGAAACAAAAGCATTCTCGTATATATTGAACAGCTAATTATTATACATATAGCTTATGTTTCAAAACAAGACTGAAACCTTTCAAACCTGAAAGACACACACGCACACACACACACACACACACACACCCCATTACTTGCCATCAAAGCTGCCGTGCTCTGTGCAGTACTGGAGGAGTTTGCCATAGGTTTCGTTGGAGGGGCGCAAGACGAACACTCCGGAGTTGAAGCAGTCGGGCCAGCCTGGATCTGGAGCTGCTGATAACTCCTCTCTGTCGAACAGCTCATCGATATTTGACAAAACCTGCACACAGACCCCCAGGTTACTGCATATAACCACATTTACTGACTAAGCATAGCAGGACATAGGCTATGTCCACACTTGGTGTCTTTTTTCAAACTGCCAGCGTCTGCTTTACAACATAACCCTGTGGAGTAAACTGTTGAAAAGACGCTGTTTTTGAAACAAGTTGAAAAAAGTTCCTACGTCGAGCACCTTTTTGACAGCTGACCAATGACAAGTGAGTAGCAAGACCTGTCGTTTCCATAACAAGAACAAGAAAAAATGGAGACGGTGCCGGTAGATAAACTAAAAAAGCACTCAGGACTTTTTTGAAAAAACGGTTTACTCCGGAGGGTTCTAATGTAAAACAGACGCCGGCAGTTTGAATTTTGTCTGCGTTTTTGCGATCGATGGTGCAGTGATGTGTAGCAGGTCTTCAGACTGACTTTTGTGTCTAAAATATGCCACAAACCGTGTATCATCCGACCGGAGCTCCTGGACTAAACTGCTGTAAGCACCAGACAGTTTCCTTCCCCGTATAACGTCCTGCACCACAAACGTCTTCATGAACCGACATTCTCCTCCCCGGTAACTTCAAAAGCCAACGCAAGAGCCGACTTTCTCTTTCTCGACATTTTTGCATCACACACCACTAGGCTACTGTTGCAGCTGTTATAGCAACAAAAGATGCGCTCGCCAGCTATTTGTAACTGAAAGCTGCCAGTTTTTTTTATTTTTTTGCTAAAAAAGCACCGTTGTCAACTTTTTCTTGTCAAAAAAGACGCCAAGTGTGAACACGCCCATATAGTCTCCGCACTACTGCATTGAATTAATGGCTATAAAGCACACTGAACTTTTTTGTTGTATGAAATTCATAGATGATTGGGGAAAAAAACGTAAGATTTGTTGGTGGGTTTTTTTAGTTTGATAAACAATACTCATTGTCTTGTATTGTTGATTATATCTTGTTGCGGGGTGCAGAAGCTTTTATGGCTGTTTATGATTGGAAATCCATTACAGAACAATAATCTCTCCTTGGATTGTTCAAAATCCCTTTTACAAAACATTCACCAACAAGAACAAATTCTGTCACTCTTATAATCATTCACATCATCATCACCGGCTTTCAGATTTTGGATCAATTCCTAAAGTCCTTGAGCAAGACTCCTAACATTCACCTTCATCTGGGATTCGCAAACGTTTGGGTAAAACTGCCAAAATCATGTAAATGTATATGTGTGGAGTGTTCTGAAAGCAGAACTACAATTCTTGGGTATAAATGCCATCCCACTGGTTAACAAATATCCTTCTGTCTTAATTCTCACAACTGCAGCATTTATCATAGTATGTTAATGACAGGAATTGTTGCTTAGCTGCTGAGCTCCAACACCAGTGCATAGCCCATTCCATTGGAACCACACTGGATAACAAACACCCCCAAGAGAACCTCATGCATGTCTTAACAAAGCTCTGTTGGCACTCCACTCCAGCCACTTGGCTTAGAGGGCTTAACCTCATTCTGAGCCAGGAAATCTACCCAGCAGCCCGTCAGTATCGCAGTTTTACCCTCAGAATTAAACAGCATGTTCCAGAGGGAATAAAAAAGTCTCAGTTAAGAAAAGCATTCATGTGTTGTAGGCTGTGCCATGTAAGCCCTTAGTTAATTGTTTTAGCTCGACTCAATGTAAAGCTCACAGATTCACCCTGAAGCACAAATAATGCAGCTCATAGACCTGAGTGGGAAACTATGAGCTTTATTACATTCCAGTGTAAGAGATGATCTTATTCTGTCATTTATACTCCGTGGCAGACTTATAGGGCTGATTAAAAGATTAAAAAGTTAATCTTTAATCAGATTTTGAGAAGTTAACTGCAGATGATGGCAATCAGTATTAGTTTCAGTAGCTCACTGACATGACTATCATAGGATTCACAAAATGAGCAGAGTTTCTACTTTGCGGCCAAAATCCAGTGACCGGAATCATGGCTTATTGATCCCAGAGGAAACTGTCCCTCGCATTTAACCCGTTCACCCAAGAGAAGCTGTGGGCTGCTGTAAATGGTGCCCACAGAGCAGTGTGCACCGTCCTCATGGGTACCTCAGTGGTGCCACTGGCAGTCCTGGGAATCAAACCCACGACCTTCTGATTGCAGGGACAACTCCCTAAACACCAGGCCACCATACCTTAAACGACTGCAACTCCTCTGAACGTTTCACTCAGTAAAACAAGAGACAATCACTTTAAAAGACGTCCGTAAATGAGGGTCTGTTTTACTGCAGCTGGGCTTTAGATGGTGAGAAACTAACAGACGGTTTGAATGGTCCCATTAGGAATACGGTCCATTGCTGTAGACTGATTTAGTCTATAATTTCAATTCCTTTTTTTTGTTTTTAACTCCTTGACACTCACCAGTGTGTCTGCGTCCATGAACACACATTTGGAGTAGTGTGTGAGTGTCCAGCAGTGGAGCTTGGTAAAGGTCACTCCCAGATCAGGCCTCTTCATCATGGCTAGGTGCGCTGTGTCCCCACTGTCCAACACATCCACCAGCCTGACTTCATCGAAGATCTTATGAAGCACTGCCCTGCAGAAGAGAAGAGATACCACAACAATCCAACTCAAACGACTACCATCACCTTTTCACTCATGTCTAACCAGGAGAAACCCATTTAAGTGCACTGTGATCATTTACAGCCACTTTTAATGGAAAGATGAATGAAATGATCATTTTTAATGAAGTGATGTGAGGCTCCTGCAAAAATCTTGTCCTGAAAAAGTAATTTATTTTATTTATATTATAAATCATATGTAAAGAATAGAACTGATCTAGCCTTCCATTAATCAAAAGGACCCCATAATTGGCAAAGACGTCTTTGAACACGGCGCACCACCAAATTTGTGCTTTGTTCTCCCAGTGCTAGAACATTAGGAGAAACGAAGATATTCTTAGAAGACTCTGAAGACATCTATACATATTACAGGTATATCATACAGTTGAGAAATCTCGATAAGACCTTAGTTTAAAAGTAATAAAGTCAGACACTGGGGCTCCCCCCATGGTCATTCATGCCCATGCTTTCCAGGGGCTTTAAAACTGTGTGTATAACTACTTTGGTGGCTGGGCACCAGTACAGTGCTACACAATCCTCTGCATTCTGGACACCAGAACAAATCTTCACTCTTACACAAGGACCACTGCTTCTGTCTAAGCAAAAGCGTCAAGAAATGAAATCAGTCCAAATCAGAACAAGAGTTACACTGCACTTGAGGCCTGACAAATGACGAGCATGAGGTCAGGCTCCTATTTACATTGGATTGTAACAGAACTATTAAGGTTCCACTCACAATATAAACCATTGTACTCCATCACTATCACTAGTGTATAAATATCTGTTCATGCAAAGCTGCTGACAGCAGTATTTCAGCAGTCAGAGGACACAATGGGCTGAACACGGACTCAGATCCTTATTCCGTTCCTGTGAAAGTAAAATGACGATCCGCAGTTCACCAAAGAGCTGTGAGAAAGTTGTGGGGACAAGAAAAGCTACAAATAATCCAAGAATAAGGTAAGGAAGGAATGTAATACCGCAATAAAAGACACAGTTTGCTGACAAAAGCTACCCTTTTACACAAACTTGGCCATTCAGAATGTGGTCACTTCCAGAACTAGGTTTAATCGTGCAGGAAGAGGAAATCCTCAGCTCTAAGCGTATTTTAAAGCTAATTTTTGAGCAAAGTGATACGAAATCTGATCAAATCTGGACCAGCTACAGAATCATTCATATGCGACCAGCTCAGTGAACTTCATCTGCTACCTCCAAAACAGAAAACCACACACAGCCTTTTCATTTCCTGGCATGCTGGCCCCGGCCCGACCTGTACTCCCAACAAACCTGCAACACAGCAGCTGAACCCGTACAAGCCCTCTCTGCCACATTAGACCACTGTGCAAACCAGCTACTCTCACACTTCAAGAAATCAATGCTTAGCCATTTGTATCGCATCCAACCATTTCACCCCAGATACTCCCCCATACTGCTCCAATTGTAGCAAAGCACAAAAACCCCACAAAACGATCATATTACTTTTAAATTAGTGCTCATACAAACACAGGACCCACTGGAACCGTCTCAAACACAGACTAATGCTGAACCCCTGTGGTTTACAGGCCAAACAGGACCCAGTTTCCCAAAAGCATCTCAGTGTTGAGAGCTAAACTGGTAAAAGGGGGTGTTCAGAGTGATGTTCGGTAGGGAGGTAAGATTTGAATCACATTGGTACATCAGAAGACATTGGTACATGGACACTTTATGGAAGATTCATGTATCAGCATCAACAAATATGTACATAAAAAAGTGAAGTGAAGTGAAAGTGATCATTCGGTCATACGTGAACACACCACAGCACACAGTGTGAACAGCACGAAACACTTCCT
>JBBPDC010172913.1:2500-16849 GCA_037974485.1 Hemigrammopetersius urotaenia | reverse complement strand
GGTCTTGGGAATCGAACCCGGACTTTCTGGTCGCAGGGCGAGTGCCCTAACCACTAGGCTACCAGCTGCCCCAAACTCAACATGAGTTTATAGCAGTAATAGATGTTTCAGCACTGTTTTCTTTCACCTGTACGCTTTTCTTAGGTCTTTTATTATGAACCCAATGAAACTGAAAGAATCTCCTTAAAACAAGTCAAAGGAGATGTCAAACCAGGTTGGAAAACGTAAAAGACATCCAGACTTTTCATTGTGTTTTTGTGGGACGTCCCAGATGGTACATCGCTGTTGCTACAATAACTCACACCGCAAGAGGTGCCCGTTTGCCATAACTGATGTCCATATTCAGACCAAACACTGGAAGTTTGTTCTGCCGTCCCCCACCAAAATATTTAAGTCATCACTGAATGACGTAATGGAAATGACATGCTGGTAAAAATGCTGTGCTGTTTCCTACAGCTCAAATCAAGCCTTTCAAGACTCCAAATACATATGTATTGGCAAAAAAAGTATGATGTCCATGACTGAGTGAATAGCTGGTCACTATTAACTTAATTAGCATTGTTTGATGGACTTGTCGTTTTAATGGCAGTATTACACTTCACAGATTCAGTCTGTTTTTGGATTGTTTTTGTCATTGTAAACTAACTTTCAGCGGCGGGCCTGAATGTGGATAACTAAATTATGAATGGCATCTTTAATCCTTGTAATCTGATGACGAATGTCAGATTTTTTTGTATTTTCTTCCCCAGTTTGACATCTATGACATGTTCCGTGATGCTGGCCAATAGAATGAGAGTGTGCTCTGGTCGACGAAAAAACAAAAATACTAGAAGAGTGGCTGATTATTTTTTGTTATTGGAGAACAAGCATCGCACATAGAGCTTTTGTAGATATAATTGAGTTTTCTGACTCTCCTCCTTAATGACCTGTGATATCGTACAAGTTCTTTAAGGTCATGTTTGCCTAATTTGACATGGTGACCATTGCGAAGTACGATCCCAGCGAATGAAAACCATCAAGGCTATGTGTCCATGTCCCTCACCTCTTGTATTTCTCCCAGAGAAAGGGGTTCTGTACGCGGAGGATCTTCAGAATGCGGAATTTGGTCTCGGACACGGTCTTGTGGAAGAGGTTGTAGACGGTGCGATAGCTGCGGTCATCGCAGGAGACCGGCACCTGGATGAAGTCCTGGTTCGGGCTCATGGGGACCCAGGTCTCGGGAAAAGGCTGGGGAGTGGTAGGCGACGTGGGGGACAGCGGTTGAGGCCCAGAAACGTCCAAAGCGTAGAGGCCACCAAGTGTTCTGTAGAGGGGAAAAAAACATAAAAATAACCAGACTGTTAAACACAAATGGAGCATATATACTTTTATGACATATTGTCCTTATCATTATGTGCAATAGTCTCACCATGTGAAAGATCACTACATATTGCAATATTACTTGTCTTCTACTAATCTCTATTACATACAATAACAGATTAGGTATAGAGAACAACTCCAAACCACAAAATGATTTATTTAACGACGATATTTTTTTATCGCGCGATAAGAATCTCGCGCCGTTAACGTCGTTAAACACCCCGGCACTAATATATATATATATATATCCAAGCATTTTGTGTACATAGCATTGTGTATTTCGTACACACACACACACACACACACACATTTCCTCCAGTTTGAATAAAAGTTTTCTAATTCTGATTCTGAATAGACAAGAGACTCATCATCGCTTGATCTAGTTAAATCCAAATGTAGACCTTGAGGACAAATTCATGCAAATGCACAAAAATGCTAAAAGCAGATGAGTGCAGATAGCTGTTACCATGGGCACTATCTGAAAATAAATGTTTACAGACCATGTTTAGTGCAGCATTACCTTTATTTTAACAGTGAATGCTAGAGAAAACTAGGCCCAGTCAATGAAGTGAAGCGTAATATATATGTGTGTTTCATGATGTTCCAGATGATCTTTTCAACATTTCAAGCCATTTTTGTCTTTTTATTCTAATGCAGCAATATGGATGGAATGGTTGGCTCTTAAATGATGTTCCAAGGAATGAAAATAATCAGGACCTCAATGCAGCTGGACCTGATGAATCTAGTGGACTAGAGAATAGCCAAGGGAGCTGAGAACGTTTGTAGAGCAGGTGTTTGTGAGATGGGGGTCATGCTTTACTGTTCTCTCTCTTGGGTGCAGAATGTCTTTATAGAACCCAGCCAGGTAGACATGACTGCTTCAGTTAGCATGACTACCTACTGAGTCATCCTCTACCTGATTTCTGGCCCATTCTCTCGCTCTCTCTTTCTGCCTCTCCCTTTCTCTCCGTTGTTAAGAGGTAGTTTCATTTTTACGGAGAGAGACAGAATATCAAACAAAAAACAAGAAAAAACGTAACATAAAAGTTATACATTGATTTGCATGTCATTTAGTGAAAAAAGTATTTGATGCCCTACAGCCCAGCCAGACTTCTGTCTCCTACAGACTGGCTGTGTGTCCATGTTATGCACAGAATACTATCAATCTATCAATTACAGAAACTCCTGACCGTAACTCGTTATGGGTATAAAGCACAATCTGTCCACAGACTGTTTCTTCAATTCCACCACCATGGGCAAGAAGAACTGTCAAAGGACGACAGACCTGCACAAGGCTGGAATGGGTTACAAGACCATCAGCAAGAAGCTTGGTGAGAAGGTGACAACTGTTGCTGCGATAATCGGAAATGGAAGAAATACAAAAATGGAAGAAATACAAAAAAAAAAAAAATGGAGCTCCATGCAGTATCTTGCCTAATGTGGTGAGGACAAGCATGAAAAGGTAAAGGATTAGCCCAGAACTACACAGGAGGAGCTTGTTAATGATCTAAAGTTGGGCCCACAGTAACTGAGAAATCTTGCGGTGCCCTCAAGGTCCTCCTGCACAAGAAGGCATATGTACAGCCAGTCTTAAGTTTGCCAGTGACATTACACAACCCGCCATGTCAGGAGCATGAGAAATGCTGAGTATGACCCGAAGATCACCATCCCCACAGTCAAGCATGGAGGTTGAAACATTCTGCTTGGGGATGTTTTTCTTCTAAGGGATACAGGATGACTTCACCACATTGAGGGGCCAATTGATGGAGCCATGTACCATACAATCCTGGATGAGAACCTCCTTCCCTCAGCCAGAACACTGAAGGTGGGCTGTGGGTCTTCCAGCAAGACAATGACCCAAAACATACTACCAAGCTGGCAAAAGGAGTGGCTAAAGAAGAAGCACATTAAGGTCCTGGAGTGGCGAGCCAGTCTCCAGACCTCCGTCCTATAGAAAATCTGTGGAGGAGCTGAAGCTTCGAGTTGCCAAGCAGCAACCAAGAAAAATAAAGGGTTTAGAGGGTTTCTGTAAAGGGGAGCGGGACAAAATCCCTCCTGTGCAAACCTGGTGACCCGGTCGTATTTCGCTTGGATATCAAGTATGTATTTCACTCATTGAAATGCAAATCAATGTATAACTTTTATGTAACTTGCTTTTTGGTTGATATTTTCTCCATAAAAATGAAACTACCTCATAAATTGGTTATTTCCTCCACTGTAAGTGGTATTGTGGCGATGTAGAGTCAATGTATAGACTGTCCCCTTTAATCTTAAATTCGCCAGTTAACTGTTATCCCATATATTATATATTAGGTATAATATATTAGGTAGCTTTTTGTAGGTCAGCAATGATAAATAAAAATGACATTTTTCAACTCATAAAGGTACTCAAAGGATGAACATACTGTTACTTTTTAGTAAATATGAAGTAGGTAACATTCAAATGTAGAAAATCTTAGTTAGTTCAAAAATATTTGACAAGTTTTTGTCTAAGAGCATCCCAAAGTCTGTGGGTAACTATTGTGTGTGTGTGTGTGTGTGTGTATGTGTTTGACCATGCACGTGTGTGTGTGTGTGTGTGTGTGTGTGTGTGTGTGTGTGTGTGTGTGTGAGACAAATTTATGCTGCTTGCTGAGCAGTAACTGGACTGGTGCAGGCAGAAGCGCAGCCAAGCTGCCACTCAGCTTAATGGCTTCCACCCCTGAGCCCCAGACAGCTTGTTCCTGCCACAGCAGGATCCTCCAGCTGCGAGACCCAGGGCTGTTCACACCCAGCCCGTCCACTGAGCCACGCGTAGAGGGACATGGCCAACTCTGACGGAAGGATGGAATGTTTAAAGGACTAGAAAAACTTTTACAATCACCCCACATTGCTGTGAAATGTAAGGAATGTAAAGCTACCAAACTGGTGGCCTAGTGGTTAGAGCATTCGCCCTGTAAACACAAAGTCGTGGGTTTGATTTCCAAGACTCCTAATAGCACCTCTGAGCAAGGTACTGTCCCCACACACTGCTCCCCGGGCGCTGTGTTCCTGCTGCCCACTGCTTCACTCGGTGAACGGGTGGAATGCAGAGGAAGAATTTCGTGCTGCTCACACTGTGTGCTGTGGCGTGGTGTGTTCACTTTCATGAACCAAATATCAGTGTGTCTGAATCACTGCACACTTGCCTAAAACCATGTCAAACTGGTAGGAATCTCAAACAGACCTGCTTGCTTGTATGACCTACTGCCATCTGTAAAAATAAGCAAACATACGTTGCGCGACTAAAACGGCAGCAGCCTGTTTTGTCCAATTTTATAGCCACAACATGTCATATACTGTCAGAAGCCAGGTGTATGATAACTCACACATGAGGCACGTGTATGATGATTTGACTCATACGTAATCCCACAGGCTCATGTGATTTAATGCTATCTATAAATATAGGCAGAATAGTACATTGGAGGACTAAGAACAGTTTAAGACCACTTTGTCCATTTTTATAGATACCATATGCCATAATTTAAAAAATTGTTTTTGGTAGATTAATCTCTTGGTTTTGTGATATAACTCATATTATATTTGAAAGCTGCAGTGATACCAAAATGTCATTTTGCAGGTCTACCGTGTAGAATATTCCACGATAACCTTTATTTTACTGATGTTATAACTATTGTTATATACTGATGCCATATACGAATAAATGATGTAATGATTCTACATTGAAAAATGACAAATTACATCAAAAAGCAAATGATTAAATCACATTAATGATAAAATAAAGTCTAAAAAACAGAAGTCAGACCCCTAGTTGAGACAGTCAAAAGTCCAGTAAAAAGTCAGGGTGATGTGGCCTAGTGGGTAGGATTCTTGCCTCTGAACCAAGAGGAATGGAATCCTACCTTCAGCACCACCACTGGGTTCCTGAGGAAGACCCTTAACCCCGAGTTGCTCCAGGGAGACTGTCCCCTGTAGGTAGGGAATGGAAATCGCTTTGGATGAAAGAGTAAGAGTCTGATAAAGGCTGTAAATGTAAATTCAATTACATTAAAAAGATAGGTGGCCCGAAGTGAATGCGTCTGGTCCAACATGCTCCACTTCCCAGTCAGTCACATTTCTCTCTCATTAAAACACCGCTAGTCTGGAGCCAGTTTACGCTTTTCTCCTCTCTCCCGCCTTTCTTCCTTTCTCTCGCATCTGCTGTTTTCTGTCCGTTCCGCTCTCTGGCAAACGAGAACCGGGGTGTATCCCGGGACAGTAGGCACCAACAGGGGCAGTACAAAGTGCACTCAGACCCGTCAATCAGAGGGGCATCTTTATTTTACAATACAGATGTCCATATATTATATTTCTTTATTGTAGCGTACATTTTATACTGCTCCTTATGGTATAGTATTTTATTCGATACTATTTGTTTTATTTTTGCAGCTCTATCCTTTGTATTGTCCACTTTCCGCCATGACAAAACAAACTTCCCACTTGTGGGATTATTAAAGGTCTATTGGTTCAGGCATGTGTTTGAAAAACGACTGGTGATTGGCATTTCAAAGAGTAAGCAAGAAGTTCATTTAAGGGATAGGATGTGCGGTGGATTAGTCAGAACAAAGCCTGGGTACTTTTTCCACCCACTATGGGTAACTAAGGGAACTTCAACTTCATTGTATTCATAATAAAATGAGCTGAGGTTCAGTTCTACAGCATATTTCTCTCTGTATGATTTCATATTTGCAAACACAAACACAGTGCTGCCAAACATTTCAGCACACACTAAGATTTTCTGCATTTGTTACTTAATATTGACTAAAAATACACTAACAAATTGAACTACAGTATGTTCCCCAAATATATTGATCCCCAATATCTTTATTAGCCAGAAAATGCCTTCTGACCTATAAAAATTATAACTACTGTATATTGTGTACTATATTGTATTTATACGGGTCAACAGATGGGTGTTATACATTTAACAAGCTATTAAGAGACAAACAATGGGATGAAACAGTTAACCAGTGCATTTAAGGTTAAATGTCTAAAAGAACTAAAAACCTGTAGTTTGCCTGGTAGTGTATCAAACACACAATGCTGTTCTGGGCCTAGTTTAAGGGTCGTCTGTGTTTATTATGAGCCACGTGGGGATTTTTTCACTCACTGTAGGATAGAGGAGAGCCTGACGGAGGACATGAAGTGTGGACGTTTCTTGATCTGGCGGCGGAAGCCAAAGACGGCGTTCTGCTGGAAGCCATCTCGGATATTTAGTATGTACTGATTCTGTAGAGTAATGAAGCGCACCTCCTTCAGGCCCCGGCCACTCGCCTCTTCAATCAGACGCACCACCGGCTATGGGACAGAGGGAGAGGGAACAATTAGAATGATAGAGAAGAAGAGATAGAGAGAGAGGGAGAGATATTAAGACAGATAGGATTGAGAGTGAAAGCTAAAGAACGGCACGTTCGCACAGTTCTCGCTTCATCTGCAGTGCTAGTCAGACTGCATCCACTGCGGCGATTTAGGCAAGGAAATAAATAGCTTCATTTCGAAAAGGAACACTTATGCAACGGTCTGATCTCAGATGGCTGCGTGTGGGCAGCACAGATCGTTTCCTCTCGTGTGCGTGTGTGTATGTGAGAGAGTGAGAGAGCCAGTTCTCACACACACACACACACACGCACACATCTGCACCCACCAAAAATGTGTCAGACTATCCCGAACCAGCCAAAGGCTTCGCAAACATACAGACTACATTTAGATGTGGCCTCAATTTACCATTTTTGGGCCAATTTTGCATTATATCTAAAACACACGACAGGACATTTACTCTCTAGTCAAGCGGTCAGGTGGGTGTTTAATGTCATTTTAACCACACACACAGTACACAGTGAAACAAAACAATATTCCTCTATGACCATGGTGCAAAACAAAGAGCATAAACAGACCCACATAGAACACACTAGAGAGAGAGAAAAACTTCACGAGACCAACAGTACAATTATTTACAGGATGAGACAACATACAAGACATCATACTAGGGCTGGGCGATTAATCGAACAGTAATCGAAATCGACATTTTCCAAGTCGATTATTTTGATTACTTTCCCTTTAAAAACACTACCGCGTGTGGAGTCACGTGACCCCGCTCCGTTATGTTACGTTACTCCGTCGACATGTCGAGCATGGAGAGCTTAAACACTGAGACAACTGAGCAACTTGTCAGTGAACTATGAGGGCAAAAAAATTAACTATGAGGGCAAAAAAATTCATTCATCGTAATCGAGTTAAAATGTTCAATTAATCGAGATATTGATTTTAGTCCAAATCGCCTAGCCCTACATCATACCATGCAGTCAAACAGTACTTGAGTGAATAAAGTATTACACTGTATTCTAGCAGCAGAGTCATTTGCAAAAGCGCAAAGGAATGGAAAGATTGATGTAGACAGCAATAAATCATGCAGAAATAGCAAGTAGCAGCAACAAAATGAGAAAAAAATGTAAATATCACACGTATAGTATGTAGTATATAATAAATGTATATACACTGGCAGTTGGGAGTCATTTTTCTCTGTTTATGGCAGAACAGTTTAGTGTGTGTGTGCTGTGTGACTGGAAGAAAGGATCCCCAACATGGGTATGAAGAAGTGAATGAGATCATTTAGTCTAATATTAGCTTTACTTCATTATTAGTTTGTGTTTCTGATTGAAATGCATACACAGCATTTGTTCCCTCACCTCTGAATACTCCCTCCAGCCAAAGTTGTCTCGGCAGTAATACTTCCACACTGTGAGGCAGCTGGGGGCAGGGCTTGTGCCGGAGGGCGTGGCTGTTGAGCTGGAGGGTGTGGACAGACGCCTGACGAGGTCGAACTCCAGGTCACACAGCCTCATGGCACCAAAGACCAGCATAAACACTCGACTCCTGTGTGTGAAGGAGAGCATGGACAGTTTAGACGAGACGATTCGTACTTATAGACACGCTTTTTATATTTTAACAGTGTTTTTGAGAACAGATTTGACTTCAATAAATGCACCATGTATCTGGTAATTTCCAGAGCTACATATTCCACAAAATATCGACATTCATAATACAATCAATATCAGCATTTACAACGCAATTAGTCAAGTCAAGGTTATATAGCTCTATCACATGCTTTACAGTAATACTATAAAAATATTAATACATCAGGAAGCATAAAAATAGTAGGAAATGATATATAAAAATAAAATAGATAAGAACATACGAAACCAATAGATGATTAAAAAGTTGCGAAAACTGCACTATTATTATCTGCCTTATATCACACTTTTAATCTTCTGTTTTAAGCTACAGTGGGGGCAGATCTGATATTGATGGGCAGTTGATTCCAACAGTGGGCAGCATAATGACTGAACACCAATTAGTATAATGAAGGTGATCTAAAGCATGTTATTACAGCCTTAATAGAGCCTAAATGGAGAAAGCCTAAATAGAGAACACAGATGCATATATGTCCATTTAGCTTTGCTTCTGCTTCTGTCAAGTCAGTGTGGGTCAGTGATGCTTTATCTTTAGATGCATAAAGTTAGAGAGAGAGACTCCTGTCCCATGGCCAGAGGGAGTGAGGCTGACCCAACACCGCCTGCCTCGCGTTTAGACAACCCCTCAGCTTTTTAGGTCACATCCTGAGCCAGACCTCCCACTCTAACAACGGTCTTATCGATCTCACTCTCTCAAACTCAAAGAGGATTATGGGTCAAGGGTTAAAAGTCTGCAAGCTCAAAGTCGAAGCTGATCAACCGTAACTGGTCACTCGTTGCTTTTTGCAGAATTAAGTGCTTTTTTCTTTGTCGTCAACAGGAAAGATGTGTTTTGTGAGCTTTATATCCCACACTGTGGTTTTTTATTCAGGTCTGTTTGAGCGTCTGAGAGAGAAAATGCTTTGCCATGGCAGAAAGTGAGACAAGAGACAGAAAAACGAGCCCAAAAAGTTAACGAGCCCAGTCCTAACATGCTATCTTTAATTACAAACATATACAGGGGGTTCTTGAGTTATGCCACAGATCCATTCCTTCAACAGTGGTGATGTGCTGATGGATGCTTTTCCTGTTCCGATGATTCCGATACACAACTGTCGACACCAATACAGATTCCGATATAATGCATCTTTTTACTTTAATATTAGCATTATTATTGTTGAAACCGTGCTGTTTGTCAGTAAGTTTACATCGCAAAATAAATAAACTTCTAAGCACTTATTAGAAGAGCAAAAAATATACGCAACTACACGGGGGTTTATATTATGTCACACAGGTAGCAACAACAGCTGTAAAATTTTGTAATACATCAAAAACACAACAATCTTGGCTGATCCATCTAAATAGTATAAGTGTTGTGTCCATTTTAGCAGCACTAACTAAGTTTTAACTAGTAAAGTTATTAAAATGTATTAGTAAACTAATACATTTTAAATAACATGAATTCAGAGACACGACATGGGTAGAGTGTAATATAACCACTGTTAAGAGATGCCCAACTTTCGCCTTGTCGTGTTGTGAGAGATAGGGGGGGGGGGGGGTTAAAAAAAGCAAAAAAAAAAAACAAAAAGAAAGAAACCCAAAGAGGTCTTGAGGGAGAGCACGAGAGGGAAAATTGAGGGTTACAGACACAGCACACATGTTCAGAGAGGGAGAGCAATAGGAGGGAGTGAGAGAAAGAAGAGAGAGAGATTTGACAATTATTGCTGAACATGTCCAGACTAAGCCAACAAACTATTTTAACAAGAAAAAGAGCTTTGAACCTTCAAAATAAAAGGATAAAAAAAAAACCCTGCATTAATGCCGTTAAATAAATAACGCGTTAACGCGCTAACATGCCCAGCCCTAATATATACACATGTATATATGTCACATATTATCGTGGGGGTTACGTTAACGAGCAGCACGTGGGAAATTCTGGCCTCCAGCTGCAACAGATGCGTCACAGGGCAGCAGTCACTTAGCAGCAAAGAGAAATGAATAATGTTCTTGGCTACTTTCAAACCTCCCGTCTCTGAGGTCAGGTGACTGTGATGTTCTGGTTGTTTATATTTGGGCGAGGCACTGAGCAGCAGAGGCTCATTCCTTACAGGTGCATCTGCCTGCCTCGCCCAAACAACCAGGCCCAGATGTCAAAAACACAAAAAAAAGTGATATCTGCTGTTTCCAGGAACAATTAGTAGTTCGGTTCTCAGATATACACACACACACACACACACACACACACACACACACACACACACACACACACACACACACACACACACACATACACCAGCCACTTAAATTAAGTACACCTTCTAGTACTAGACTAGAGCCCCCTTTTCCTCAGAACTGACTTAATTATTCGAGGCATAGATACATGTTGTTGGAAACATTCCTCAGAGATCTGAGTCCATATTGATGTGTGGTTTCACTATGTCTAGCCTAAATACATTAAGTTGCTGCCATGTGATTGGCAGATGTCAGGGTTCGGTACGTACCTCGGTTTTGGGGTCAAAGTTAAGCAACAAAAAGTTCTAAAGAATGAGGCTTTTGTTTATTTTAAATAAACAGCAGTGTATTAACCAGTAAACACACTCTTGCTTATATTTTCATGTATGTGTAAGTGTTACACCAGTAGGTGGCACTATTGCACCACACTATGACCCAGGTTTATGATTTACTTGCGCTTTTTGGTCCTTCTGTGATTCCATATTACTTCAATCACATCTTCTCCATCGTACCGTGTATTCTCCGAAAGGCATCGTGTAACGATCCGTGACCCATGTACCTGACGGTTCGGTACGAATACATGTACCGTTACAGCCCTAGTATTTTACATTCCAGCACTGCTGGAGTTCAGCTGTACAGTACGAATACGGGTTTACCTTTCCATTTTCTTTAAGGGTAATGTATTAAGCAGTGCTTAAAATGAAATTAAAGTGTGTTGGGAGTTTATTTGTGGACATATTTAGGGTTTACACTATAAAAATGTGCTTTTTTTCTCCACAATTCGCGGGTTCTCTTGGAAGGTAACCCCCGTGAATTTCAGGAGTCTACTATTTATATAAACAGAACTAAATTTTATGAAGCTACGTTTGAATGAGGAACTGTTGTGGACCTGAGGATGTGTTCACTCTTAATAAGAGCAGTATGTTCGCTCTGTTCAGAATGTCCTGGGTCTTCGTGCTGCCCTTTTTTTTTTTTTTTGCTTGCTGAGCAGAAGCTGATCAGCCGTCTGGCAGAACAGTGAGAGGGAGAAGAGATAGAATGATAAGTACGTGAAAACGCAGCAAGGAGCACATTTGCTGACTAAAGTGGCCCAGAGAGGGAAATGAGAGAGCACACAGACTCCAGAAAAAGAAAATGAGGGTTGGCCTCTTTCTTTCTCTCTTGCTCTCTCTCTCGCTCTTGATTTTGACACTCTGCCAGGCAAAGAGTCAGATCTGATGTCGAAAACAACGCAAGCAAAAACAAGCCATAGCCCTTTCTTCACGTACACAAGGGGGGAGGGGGGAAGGGTGGGGGCGGCAGGGAGAACAGAAAGAGAGAATGAGAAAAGGACAGAGAGAGACAGAGATAAAAAGAAAGAGAGATATAGAGAGAAAGAGAGAAAAGAAAGAGAGAAAATATAAGAGTAGATGGACACCAATAGAAGGAGAAAAGAGAAACAGGGAGAAATAGAGAAATACAGAGAAAGTCAGAGAAGAGAGAGGAGGGAGAAAGAGAAACATACACATAAAGGCAGAGAAAGAGAACAGCAGAGAGAAAGAGAGAGAGAAACCACACAGAGGTAGAGAAAAAAAAACACAAACATAAATACAGGGACAGGTGAGGAAGCTGACAATGCAAGAACGCTGCTGTTTCAAATGCAGATTGAGAAACTGCCTCCTCCAAGCTAAACTTGTTACGTCCAGACTTGACGTATTAAGAAACACCCAGAGAGAGGCAGAGAGGGGTAGAGATAGAAAGAAAAAGAGAGATTATCATCACATTGTGTGATCAGTGTCCAACTGAATGGAGTCAAAAACAAACACACATATACACCCCCCCCCCCCACCCCCCAACATTTTCATCTAAGTCACCTAGACCCAACTGTCCCTTTCTGCATTTATGTTTATGTGTCTCTCTCTCTAGCGCGGCTTGTTTCTCTCCTGTCTCTGTCTCTCTCTCACCTCTGGGAACATTCCATGTCAGCACATGCTAAGGTTAAGCCTGAAACAGATTTAGCCCTTGAGACACATTTCCCAGTGCGCGTGCGTGCACGCACACACGCACACGCGCACACAACCCCCCAGAAAGTCCTCCAAAACACATCTTGCACACATTTTTTCTCTCTCTCTCTCTCTGTCTCACACACAGACGCAACTATTACGGCTCTCTCCAAGGGAAACAAACACTTGCACACACCCATTAACTATGTGCACACACCCTGCAGACATATAGAAACAGGCACACACTCCTGCCTAACATGTCCAGGACTTCCTGTGCTAAGCACACACATCCACAAACAAACTCAATGTCAAAATAAGTAACAACGCATGTGTAAATGGTGTACCTGGGGGAGCTTAGGGGCTTCATATTACCCACCAGAGAAATTCCTAGAGAGATTATAAAAGCGGTTATGGTAAAGAACTCAAAGACTTTGTTCACGCCACAGGGCATCAGATTTATGTCTGAAATCAAATTTGAAGATTTTGTGGGCTGATTTAGTACTGTAATCCTATATTTCAACTACTGCATACACAGCAAAATGTGTTAAAGCTATTATGATTAGAGACGGGCCTGATCCAATATGATATCGGTATCGGTTCCGAAATAGCCGTAAGTCTGACGTTGGATATCGGTCAGACAGGCCCGATCTATATATTCCAGTTTGCAGCTTGCACTGGACCTTAAACTGGACGCTGTGTGATAAGAGGTCACCGCTTATTCCATACCATGACGCTGCGGCAACTTCAGTCTGAGCCAGCGAATAACATTAGCCTTGTTTTGAACAAAATGTTGCGCGTTTGGAGATACTTTAATTTGAAAACGGCGAAAAAGGCTAGACAGCAATGTGTGTAAAGCCAGTGTGCCGAGGGGTGGAAGTACGCTTGCATCATAAAATACGACATTTACGGCATTTGGCTAACGCTCTTACATCAGTGCTTAAGTAGTCCACAACTGTTTCTTACCTGAAAAACAGCTTAAATCCGAGTCAACTATTTAACCAAGATACTACAGTCAGAGCATCTATACAACAACTGTCACATAATAATTAGCCAACACCTAACCCAACAATACAGAAGCCCTAGAGAAGCCATAAAGACATAAGTAAGCAGTAGGATAGGGACATAGTCGCTAGGCGACAAAGACCCACCTCGTACCAAGATTTGCTTGATACGACAAATCTTGTTAAGCAACTTCAGAGATTTCACCACAAAGTACCAGGAGTTTATGCTAGCAAACAGGGAAAGACACCAGGCAGCAGACGCTCGCTCACGTTCTCCAAAAACGCAACAAGCTTACAGCAAACAACCTCAAGACCTCTTTGGGGTTCTTTCAGGGGCTACTTTGTGTGTTTTGTTGGCTGTTTTTGCCCTCTCCCTATCTCTCACAACAAAATGAGGCTAAAGTTGGGCATTTCGTAACTTATCGTACCTTAAATACAGAAGTGGTTATTAGGGATGCACTGAAATTATTACTTTTTTTTGGACCGAAACGGAAAACCGAAAATGAGGAAACACTTGGCCGAAAACCGAACAGAAAATAAAAATTGAAATAAAATATTTTACTTGACCCCACTCATGAAGAGCCTAAAAGTAAGATAGTTGAAATATTATACAATTAAATATCTTCTCTCATGAAACAAGTATTCAAGTGCATTTTAAAATTCTGAACGAAGCGCATGTGTATGGTTTGAAGAAAATATATTCATATTTTTTCTTTACACGTACACGGTTTGAGACTTTATTACCCCCACAGTGCAAAGGAAAGCTGCCCTCGCGGTTACGTTAAAATACATGCAAAAATTTAAAGA
>JBBPDC010172895.1:0-16852 GCA_037974485.1 Hemigrammopetersius urotaenia | reverse complement strand
CACTCAGCTCCCATACATACCTAATCCCGAGTGCAGTTGTCCCTAGTACTCGGGTGATGGGCTACGCGCTCGAGATGTCACAGGTGTAACACACCTATAAAAGATAAAACCTGAGAAACTGAACATTTTTGCAGTGGTGACTTATTTTTTTCCAGAGTTGTGTATTCTTTACCACAAAATATTTATTGTTTGTTCCAAAAAGTCGTCGGGGGGGGGTTTGAAGAATTGAATGTAGAAGATAGATTTGAGCATATTATGCACTTACTAATATGTAAACTGAGCCATACCATTAACACCACTTTCCTAATATTGTGCATTTTCCCATCGTGCCTTAGTAGCAAATCCTCTAAGTTGCTAAGCTGCTTCCTTGGATCGGGATAGTTTATCTAGCACATAGAATTGTTCATGTTTCAGTGTGTGCCATTCACAATACAGCCCACATCATCTATATGTGGAAATAAGAAGCTGTAAAAATAGTTCGTAGTTTAAATTCATTGTTTTTGTTTTCATGTTATGGAGGGTGGAGGTGTGTCTGACACCCCTCGCATGTCACTGTGCTTCATGTAAACGATGGCCTTGAAGCATGCTGACAGGTTTAATTAAACTATGAATCCCTTACAGAGTCATACCTGTCATGACTAGAGCTTGTCTTTCAGGCATTATCCTGCCAGGTCCAAGCAAGGAGCTTTAGAGCCATTACACAGTCACCTTGCCACTCTAATGACTATTCCTCTGCCTGTAAATACAGTGTGCCTGCTCAGCCAAGCATTAAACCAAGGTGCACTCTTGAAACGATGTCAATAAGTACAAGGCGACAAGCAGACAGCCACAGCAAGCGGCGAGCTGAGGAGATGCTACCACTTTGTCAACCCGGCAGTCTTCACACCAACTCCTCTGTTAATTAGTTGTTGTTAGGAGTGTGTGTTCCAGCTTTGGCAGTGGATGTATGCATTTCTCACATTTGTATCTCCCCCTGAGCATGACCTTCCCACACACAACAAAGGGCGTGTATGTGTGTGTGTGTGTGTGTGTGTGTGTGTGTGTGTGGCTTGCACTGCTACAAGGCGAGTTTGCATTCACAGCTCTAGCTAGTTTGATAATACATAATAGCTATTTTACCAAGAGTGGACATTGCTTTCAGCCTCTCCTAACACATTCAAATATACTCCCAGGTGTAGTCTTAACGTGTGTGTGTGTGTGTGTACTTAGGGACTAGTAAAATGTATCAGCAAGTGGAGCTACAGTATGTGCTTCTGTATGTTCTGTCACTATATAGAAGAAGCTGCATGCTGCCCTTATTGTTGGATGTACCCACAAGTGTGTTTAACTTGTGTTCAGATCTAGCTGTTCTTGACCCCAAAGTAGTTGAACAAGCAGTGTGGTTAGTACTGTGTGACTGTAAAGGCAATGGGGCCAGCTTAGCTGCAATCATGGTCTAACGTCACGTGCCTCGAATAATGATCAGATCACATTGACATGCATGCAGTGTAACACCAATGGAAGCAATTTTATATGAACGATAATTTCGACAAAGTCTCTGAAAGGATCACTGTCAAGGTACACAGTCCATTAAGGTCAAGTGACTTTCGCAATAGTAGGCTGTTTGCATAGCACAAAATGCAAGAAGGGTCACAACAAAAACCCCTTTTTCCATAGAAAAAACTGCTTACAAATTAGAGTTCCTTATTAGGGCACGTTACTAAAAATGACCATTTCGAGAAGTCTATTTGAATTACTGAAAGCTTATTATTGATTTGCATAATGTGAATATAAACAAAACAAAAACTTATTTAGAGTACATATTTTGCATCTGGAACTATTGCCTATTCGTCACGTTTTTGCTATAAAAAAAAAACCTCAAGCGGCTTATCAGCGTGATCGGGGTGTAATGTCTTCAAGTGATGCCTTAATTTATTTGGCTTCATGCCGTCCGCTGCCAACATTTTTAGACACAGTAAACATACCAGTCTTTCCTCGTCTCCCACCGTACTCACAGTGAAGCCAAGCTTTACAGACGCTTCGTCATATTTCCTTATCTTAGCTTTCGAGAGACTTACATTTAGATATTGTTAGATATTTTTCCATGGTGTCTCTTAAGGGTTTGTTCACTGCACTTTATATCTCCTGCTCTATGCTGTGCGCTCTTGTTTGGTGCAACTCTAATCCCTGTGGCAAAAGAAAGCATGTTTTCAGGGGTCACACGCACCCCCATGGCAGTGCTCTGAACCCCCCCAGGGGGGCGCACCCCACTATTTGAGAAGTACTGCCCTACACTGATCCCATGTGACGTCCTTGCACGCAGCATCCATTGCATGGAGCAGGGACCTCTGGTCTTGAGCCAAATGTTCATACACTCTCCACCTCCAAACGAAAAAACTCCTCAATCAGATTGAGGAAGGGAGAGCATGGTGGTAGTCCATGAGCATCCAAGCCCTGATGAATGAGCCACGGTGGAAATTCACATTGTCCCACATGATCACATAGTGTGGTAGGTGAGACCCTTCCAGACCTCTCTCATTTTCTGGGACCAGATCAGTATAAAGATACTCTAAGAAGCTTTTGAGTGTTGTATGGGCCTAAACTGGGTATGTGTGTGGCCACAATATTCTCAGATATGGTAGCACACATTGTTAAATTGCCTGGCCTGGGACATCCACCGTGGCCCGCTGGCCAATGATGCTATGGTGGTTCCAAACCTTGGGTACAGGACTATGCAGAGTTATTGCAGTATTTGACACAAAGAGGAGGGAGAAATACTGAGGACAAAAAAAGGGGCAGCGGGTAGCATAGTGGTTAGGGAATTCGCACTGTGATCAGAAAATCCAGGTTTGATTCCCAAGACCGCTAGGCACTGCTGAGGTACCCTAAGCAAGGTACCGTTCCCACACACTGCTTCCCGGGCGCCGTGTTCCTGGTTGCCCCCTGCTTCACTTGGTGAATGGGTTAAATGCAGAGGTTGAATTTCGTGCTGTTCACACTGTGTGCTGTGGTGTGTTCACAGATGACAGAATGGTCACTTTCAGTTTTAGGCAAAAGTCTGTAGTCACATAAAGTTGGATTCTGAAGGTAAAGAGGAAACTGAAAAAAGGGAACCACTGCTTACTGTAATGTTATAATGACAGCCAACCAATAACTGACTTACGTGCACATACTGGTACCGCAACTCTTTATCTCTGTCAGAGTTCCTGTCAAATGGTACCATGCAAATCTTCAATACCTAGTCTATTGTGGAGATGCTGATAGAGTTGACATTTTAGAATATGGCATTGTCTTGAAGGATTGCACACGGATCTGTCTCAGTGTGATAGCATTGTTTGCAATCACCATGTTACAGATCTCTTGTTCTTGCCGTTCAGGTTGTGAGGTTGTCATCCAATCCTAGACATCGACAATTTGTAATGTATACCTTATGAATTTGTTACAGAAATTCAGAGTTACCAATGTAATTGTATTGCTGTTTTACTTACAATTGTAATGTGTCACTGCCCAGTGACTGGAATACTACTCTAAACTGTATCAATAATTCCAGTTTATTTTCTTTGTGATTTGTGTAGTATCATACTGTAACATCACATTTAGGTAAGGCATTACAGTACTGTAAAGGCCTGAGAAAGGTTGGATGATGGAGGAGACTGTAGAGTGAGGCACATTAGGCTGCACTCGGCGACCTGCCTCTGCAATTATGATGCGATGGTTGACAACATGGTCTGTAATTGTGGCCCAAATTCATCCGGGACAGCATGGTGTCTTTGTGCTCCTCAGCCTCTTCCCCCTATTCCACCACCACGCAGCCTCACTCCTCCTCCTTACTCCTGCTCCTCCTCCTCTTCTTCTTCTTCTTCTTCTTCCATCTCCTCCTGCTTTTCCTCTTCCTCTTCCTTGAGCAGGACGTTGCCCTTTATCGTTTACTTGGCGAGGTACTATCATGTTCATACCACAATTGGAAATAGCCCTGGCCAAGCTTTTGGCAGCATTCACAACCATAGACAGCACCTGTCAGATAACTAAACAAAGTGTTGGTGATCTGTAATGTGGGATACTGATTGATCAAATGTTCCAAGAAATTCACATATGGTGTTCATGGTATTATGTTCTTGACAATTGAACAGACTATCGTGCATATGATGACTTACACAATGAAATCATGCTGACATGTTTTGGAGAGAATAACCATTAGACTGAGAATCAACTAATCAGTTTACATGAGATCTATTTATTTGGAAAATTTACATTTACGGCATTTATCAGACGCTTTTATCCAAAGCGACTTCCAATCCCTAACTACAGGGGACAGTTTCCCTGGAGCAACTCAGGGTTAAGGGTCTTGCTCAGGGACCCCGTGGTTGTGCTGAAGGTAGGATTCAAACCTGTGATCTCTTGGCCTGGAGGCAAGTATCCTACCCACTGAGCTACCTCCACCCCACAATGTGGTGATAATGTGCTAAATGTGGGCTTATTGGGCTAACTGTAGGCTACTTGTAGAGATGCACTCAGGCACCTAAGAGACTTTGCAAAAATGCACTCAGGCACCTAAGACATGTACTAAGACATTTGCAATTTGCTGAAATCAATGGGAAATGCCATTCTGTTGGGAACAATTGCAAGATGGTTTGGAGATTTGTCCATGTCATTTTGAGAATGTCAAACCAATGGAGAAAAACTGTAATAGGCATTTCTGAACTAAAAGTCACATTAAAAGAACTAAAAGTCACCATAAAAATAATCAATAATTTTTATTATGAATTTAGGTATTTTTATTAACACAGCTGGAAACACACTATATGGAGTAAAGTATTGGGGCACCTTATCATTACACCGGAATTTGGTTCTGGTCGATGGCGATGGTGTGTCTCAAGCACAACAGTATAAAAACACCACAATATATAAATGACACAATGAACAATATCCTGAGCAATATCATAAACAGTAATACAAACCAACAGGGAACTTTAATGACATTGCATTCAAATCCATAGACTTTAATATAGAGTTGGTCCCCATTTGCAATAAATGTGCCCTTCACTGGAAGGGGCCTAAACAATAGGGGTGTCCCAATACTTTTATCTATATAGTGCATATCCATTACGGGGGGAACAGTGTATTAATAGTCAGCTGATGCCCTTCTACTTGCGAGCTGTATTGTACTATAGAAGGCATTATTGTAGCCCCTCATTCTAATACACTGTGAAGGAGTATCCTTGATGTTAATTGGGTGTAGCTCAGTAATAGTTGCATACAGACCTGTTCAAATATGAGTACAAGCATTATGGAAGCAGAAGCAATGGCAGCAGTGGCACTGCCATAACCCACCCAACAAGGTTTGAGGGTCTTGTCTTTGAGTTCTTTCTAGCATTCTAACATTTTTTTGTCTTGAAGAAAAAGATGAAGTTTCCGACTACTAAACATCTAATCAAATATTAATGTGACAAATAAATGCTTGAGTATTCAAATTGGTATAACACATTGTATTCACTGATGTCACCGTCTGTATTTTTAATTTCTACCCAAACCTTATTGAATGTCCTCAAACTGACAGGCAACCCAGTACTCATCACTTTACTGAAATTCGTTGCTCAAAGCGGTACCTGAGCATTAAAAGGTGATGAGATGGCAGCCTGGCTTTAGCTGTTTTGATTTCAGTTCTCTTTGCCTGCATTAGTCTTGCCCTGCTTGTCAAGTGTTGAAATAGAGTCGAGATAATTAGAGGCTTGTTGTGGTTTAGATGCCTTGTCTTGGTCATGACATGGACTCTCGCTGTTCTGACTCAGATGTAAAAAGATAATCAAGGATGACTTTTCTGAACTTATTTTTGTAATAAAACACAGCAAAGCAAGGTCACTCAGGATATACAAATGTGCCTCTCAGTTCATGTATGAAGAAAACATTATATTTTCAATGCAAAAACGGCAAGTAAAGATACTGATAGCAAACCCTTAGAGGGTCACAGTGTTTAAAGTGTCAGAATAAAATTGTATAGAGTTTTTTTTTCCTAAACCATAATAACAAATCACTGTAAAAAAAAAAATCACTTTACCACTTTACATGTAGTGACAGCACCTAGACGATGGACACTGACAACTGCTCTCGCAATTTACAGCAAATGTTGTAAATATTCACAGGAAAATAAAAAATCATAACAATTATATACGATATGATAACAACAAGAAACTACGCTTTTGTCTCATTTATTCTCATGTGAATTAAGGAACATGCTGTAGCGAAGTAAAATATGTGTATATTTGTACTTAACAAGCAATAGAAATGTATGTATAGGGATACAGTTTGCACTCTTTTGTGTCTTTTGTTGCTACACTGATGAAACAAATCAATAATAAGCATTTACATAGTGATCTGAATTGCTTTCTGAACATGCGTGCACACTTGCTCTGAAAGTACCACAGTACATCCAACAAGGGCAGCATGGAGCTTCTTGTATATAGTGACAGAAAATATAGAAAGCTCTTAACTGTGCCTAAGTTGTGTTAAAACCAGCAACCTAAATGTATCATCAGGGAGATGTTAGATCATTTCAGTTGATAAGATCACACTATATATAGTAAACATGTCTCGCAGTTCTCGCATTTATTCTTTCTTGATACCTGTCAAAGCAGAGTTTCAGATCCTACAAGGTTAGAAAAGGTGTCGCTTCACTGGTGTGTTTTCATGGAAGTTCCTTGAGAAACTTGAGATCACACAGTCCCCTGAATAGCCGAAGATTGCAGTTTTGTTTGTGCAGTGTCAAAGCCATCAAGCAGGAAATTGGCTGACTAATATGGTGATTTCACACTACTGGCTATGATTTAATGAAAGAATGTTTCGAAGAAAAACGCTAACGACTTCTCACGGTGTGTGCAGTTGCATAGAAACGCATTTGATTAAAAAGAGATGCAGGTTTGGCCACGTTTGTGGCTTGGACTGGAACGGAAGAGCCTCGTTAAAAGTAGCAGCACGCGCGTCTTCAGGAAGAAAAGCGAAAACTGAACTATATCCTGTGTTCCACGGCTTGGCAATATGAAAGCAAGCTGCTATTCTGTGTGTGGTAAATTATGTGGGATAAACAGGAGATAAACACAGTCAGAACATGGTTTCTGTTTATAGAATAAGGCCAGATTTTATTACCTTGCCTTGTCTATTCTCTTTTGTACCTTTATTTGCATAATTTACTCTTTTTCACATTCTGTTTAACTTCACAGATTACCACCAATTACTGCCAAGAGCAGATTTTTAGGCATGTTTGTTGTGAGCATACACAAACGTTTGATTCCTAAAGCACCGAAGGCACCGTGCTGTAATGTTGTGCAAATGCTGAGTTTGAATTATTTCCCCACAGCAGTGGAACTAAACTGAGATCAGGTCAAGTAAGTTGATATCTGAAAGCAACTGGCTGTTTTGGGGGGAAGAAAAAGGCAGAAGAATACAGAATCGTCTCGGAGGACCTCCAGCTTGAGGACGAGGAATTCACCATGATAAAACAATCAGGGAAGATGGAAGTGGCCAATTGATGCCACATGTGGCTCTGGGTCCAATGGCTGAATCATGATATGTGTACTGTGCGCTTGTCTGACAAAGATTATGGATGGCTCTGCCTGAACGTAATTCATTCCTGGCTTCCTTTCTCATTTTGTGGTCCAAGACCAACCTGTGCTTGCAACCACAGAGCAAAAAAACACATGAAAATAATAACATTAGACTCTGAATGCACGTTGGATGCAGGCCTTATCCTTGGCTTGGATGTGAAGTTCTAGGAGAAGCCTTTGATAGCTATTAAGCCTATGCAAGAGCCTGTTCTTTGGCTAAGTGTGGGGAAAATAACCGCATCGGAAAATTATCTGTAACTTTACAGGAGGCATGGGGGGAATTTGTTCTTCTGAATTTTTTTATTTTATTTTTTCCACAAAGCATTTATAGACTTTATGGTGTTCCATAAGGAGAAACACACAGTTAGTATGTCCATTAATATGAGCATTATTTGATTCAGAAGTCATCTGGTTATTCAAGAGGTCATTTTTAGGGTAACCAGAATGAAGGCAGAGGCACTCACCTGATGGTCAGGTAGAAAACATATGCCAGTTTCTTAGATCAGATTACAGCAAGGCACCTGATAAGGATTTTAGCTCAATAAGCAGGGTTTTCTGAATTCTTTGTTTTTGTGACATCCCAAGGACCAATACATTTACTTATATCCACCTATTTGGCTCCCAGCACTTGGGCTCTGTCCATTTGTGCTTTACTACGCGAGCAATTCAACCCAGACTGCTTTACGAATGAGGTCCAATACAAGACAGCTGTGCATATGTCAGTTACAGATACCAGTTTTATCCATTCTAAGGCATAAAAAGAGGTTAGTAAATGGTCATGTTAAAAAAGCCTCTCGTGTGGCTCAGAGGAGGAAATTGCAAATAAAATTTAAAGAACCATCCTTTGAAAAGTTCATGTTAGCTTTATGTTTGGGTGTAATTCTGCAAGAAAATTTTGAACCACCTTGCATCTTGTTTTCAGAAGATATAACAGTGTTATTAATGTTTGGAGGCCCGTTACCCGTACAAATCATAATATGACTTTCTTCTTGGCAACAGTACAGTCAATTTAATGACAACCTGTATTACAGACATTTAACATGCAAGATTTCTAATTAAACTGCATGCAGAACTTGTGAATACACCCTTCACTGGTAGTTCATTATTCCCTGCTATTCCAAATTTTGGACTGTTTCTAATGGGGAACTGGATAATTCCCTAAAAATATCAGTTCATGCTCTGCCACTTTTAAAACATAGTCATTGGGGGGTTCCGATTGAGTTTTGTGGTCATCTTTGTTCTGGTTTTAGGCCTTTTCTCTTCTTTTTCCACTCATTTCTCAGCATCCTGTCTAAGCGGCTGCCAATTCTTGTCCGCGAGCTTCAGAACACTGCCCAGAGTGAAAGCAATGGCTATTGAGTAAGCCTCAGATAGCACTATCAGTTAAATCTCTTTTCACCGCAGAGATGGTTGGCCCAGAATAGCTGACAGTATTCTATTGTTTTCACAGTCATCAATATGGATTGAGTATTCTCCAAGTAGTCTGGCATCCAGAACCGGCTAGAAAAGAAAAAAAAACTTTCAGAAGAAAGACTGTATGCTGGCTGCCAATACGACCTCGCATGACGAGCTACACTTCTTACGGCATCTGACATTTTCAATAGTAAGACGAGATGCAAAAATAGCAGTACATGTACGCATGCCCAAATATGTACCTTGCTTATGAGCTGAAACAAATTTACACAATCAATGTAAGTGTGGAGAGTCCCTGAAAGCTATTCTCGAGTTCTTGTTACGTGCAGTGCTGTAAATGTCAAACTCTGCATCTGCAGGTAGTAAAGGTCAATATTTGTTCCTCCCCACTGCATCTATATCCCAGGGCTCCGCTTACATATAATCTCCTGTTCTGACAATAATTATTGTAGAAGGAAGTCAAGTCTGAAAATCAATCTTTAGCCTCAGCGTACCCTGGTAAAATATCATTCTGGGGGGTCTGATCTCTGTGAGTGCTGTCTCTCTGGGACGAAACATATTTAACACATTATAGCAAGTGGCTATTGACCTTTAATGAGACAATAGTTGAAAAAATATCCTAAGAGAAGGAAAGAAACCAAAAGAGGAGCCAAAGTTTTTGTGGACTGCGCTACACTGTAACCGATCTTTGCTATACCTTTACAGAATATTAGCAAATACAGCAAACCCTCGCTTTTCGCGTTCCAAGTGCTAGAATGTAAATACTGATGTTACCCCCGTATAGACTGTACTGTAATTCATGCTTGCACGTTTTCTTTGGTATAAGCAGGTAAATACAGTAATAAATTAATTAAATTTATCGTAATAAACATACAGGGCTTTAAGGAGTACCAAACGAAAAACACAAGAACACTCGAGACGATCCACAAGAGAAATTCTGGTCTGCAGCCGCATTAAAAGGACAGCAGCCAATCAGCAGCAAGGAGCAAGGAGGTTACTTTCAAACCTCCCGTCTCTGAGCACAGCAGCATTTCACCATCCCAAGATGTGCTACGTCATTTATAGTCATATTTTATATGGAAATGTAGCTGAATTTACATTAATATTCAGGTTACAACATTAGTAAATTATATTTTTCTTAATAATTTAGCACTTAAAATGTATGAAAATGTATATATTGTCATGAAAAAAGCTGTGGCCTCGTCTGCCAATCTTTAGCCTCAGTGTACTAATATTAAACTTGTATATTGTTTTTCATAACAATACACAAGTTTAATATTCATTTCTATGTGCGTTACCAGCTTGGAAACAACCAAGATGGACAGGTATGAAGCAACAATGGTGAATTTGCCGCCATGCTTGAATGCATGACTGAAACAGAATATACAAAACATCAGTCCTAACAGTGTGACCTTTAACAGGCCTGCAGAATAAGTGCTTTTAGTGCGCTACAGTTTCTCATTGGGTACAATGGCATGTGTGGTGTCGGGCTGCAGTGGCACTACCCCCTATAGAAATCTGATTCACCTCCACAGGAAGACATCCTCCTTGTGAAGGTAGACTGTTCATTCTCAAGTTATCAATCCTGAATGGCTGAATTTCATCTTTGGCATTTTTGGGAAGCAGCAGAACGTATTCCTTTTTTTTTCTTGAGGGACCACAATGCTTCTGTCTTCCTGTTGCTAGGCGACAGAAGTGTCATAAATGTCAATCAATTGTACTTGTTTAACAAAAGCCAGAAAGAGGTCTACTGCTAATTCATAAAATCTTTCTTAACTAAAAACAACGTACTTTTTGTTGTTTCATGTTGTGCTATTTTCAGGCTAAACTGTCAATGCAACTGAAAGCTCGCCTTTTTTATTTGATAGACACAAAGAACTCGTGGCCTTGACTGCTTTGATTTGAACAGGAGAAGTGTGAGTCCCCTAAACTGTACTAGACGCATTGCAACACAGCCCCCAGAGTGCAGTTTTCATGACGCTGTTTTTGTGAAAAATGTTCTGGCAATGAAATGCACAAGACTTCTAATGCACGATGATTATGAGTGTGAAAAAAGAGCCTAAATAAAAGACTGCAATTATTGCAATTTGGTTCTACAATTTAGCTTGCAAAACCTTAATAATAGTAATAACTTAGTTATAATGGACAATTATATTTTGCCCACTGGTCACACACACACACACACACACACACACACACACACACACACATATACCATAATGACATGCTATTTAGGCCATTTCTCCATCTTACTGTACATGTGTTGAGTGCATGGGCGCAGTGGCGGGCGGTGAGTGATTGATGGTTGAAGATTTGCCCTCAGGCTGCAGCTGTCACATCATCTCTACCGCTGAAGATCCCAGCTTATAGCTCACCTCAGCACCAGCAGACACGCGGCGGGGCCAAATATGTCAAACACACACACACACACACACATACACAGTATGAGCTTGTCAGATTATGAGTGTTTATGCACATAAATATTCATGTGGAAATTTCACATGCTTAATAGAGTCTGTGAAATTAGTTGAAAATGTGGGCTGGACATGACACATGGACACACAACTAGATGTTGTTCTTTTTTATTAGATAGTAGCACATATTCTTGGTATGGGTCCAGACTTTTATATCACAATCAGTTAAATTTGCCTCTGGGTCATTTAGGTTTGCCATGGAGCCTTGCAGCGTTTCTACAGCATAATATGATTTCATGCGGAGGCTGCTGGAGCTGCGGTGCATCTATGTTGTTCCGCTGCCGTGTGGGCGGAACAAATGAATGGCAGTGGTTTAATGAAGAAAAACAGACTTCTTGGTGAAGCTTCAGTAGACACAATGTAAAGCTGTAGCTCATCTCACCTGCCTGTTACAAAATAATGTGTCTTAAGTGAATGCTGTAAGAAGGTCCAGTCCAGGTTGTCACTCTTTCTCCTCCCTTTCTCACTTTCTGTCTCTCTCTCTCTCTCTCTCTCTCTCTCTCTTTCCAACGCTCTCTTTCTCTCTCCGACCCTCTCTTGCTCTCTCTGACCCTCTCTCTCTAGCTCTCTCTCTCTTTCTTTCTCTCTCTCTCTTTCTCTCTCTCTCTATCTCACTATCAAGCACACTTCATCCCCTCTTCTCCCGCTTTCTCTCCCTCTCTAAAAGTAAGAAGTAGTACAGTGATATACACATAATACAAGTAAAATATTAGGAAAATTATCTCTGTTGGGAAATCAGAAGTTTATTCTTATTCCTGAACTCTTTTTGCAGTGTGACATTATCCTGTTGAAAGTGATCACTGCCTTTAGGGAATACCGTTGCCATAAAGAGGTGTAATTGGTCTACATCAATATTTAGGTAGATGGTCCATGTCAAATTAACATCCATATGAGTGTCAGTACCCAAGGTTTCCCAGCAGAACATTGTCCAGAGCATCACACTGCCTCTGCCAATGTGCCGTCTTCTCTTAGTGCATCGTGGTGCCATCTCTTCCACAAGTAAGCCACACACACACACACACACACACACACACACACACACACACACACTCATAGCTGCCCACATGATTCACCAGACCTACTGTGGGATTGTACCAAATGGGCTAGCCTTTGTTCCTTATGTGTATTAGTGAGCATCTATGACCCTTGTCCTTGGACCACTTTTGGTAGGCACAACTAACCATTGCATCCCACTGGGGCTGCCGGTACTGTTAGTGGAACCACTAAGGTACCCTTAAGTAAGGTATCATCTCCTCACATGGCCCCCAGTGCCCCTATTGGTGGCATTTATGTATATATGCATGTGCATGTTTCCTCCTTTACCCCATTTATCAATCTGCAGGACCATGTGGCCACTAATAGACAGATTTATTTGGGTGATGGGGCATTTTCAGCAGTGACAGTGACATAGTAGTGGCATGTTAGTGTGTGTGTGTGTGCATGTGTGTGTGTGTGTGTGTGTGTGTGTGTGCTGCACAGAGCACATCCCACACAACAGTGATTCTGGAGTTTTAAGCAATTCCATATTGCTTAAGGGTTGTTGGGCAAATAATAAATCCTCTGTCAAGTAGGGCCTGGGTCATATATTTGCACCAGACAACAATGGCTGCCTTCACAGTTTTTAGTCTGATTGTGAGATTACAATCAATGAAAGGGAATATGCACTGTGGAAAAAAATACTTGACCTCGGCATGATGGCTCTGCATTGTTCCCAGCCAGATTTTATCAAGTCCTTTTTTCCTCGGAGATTACGTCGAATAAAGAATCCCTCACTGCCGAAGCCTCTCATCTTTCTGAAAACCGGGTTCTCGTTGGCTCAGGGCCTTCTGGGGTCACACCGTTCAGAGGTTATATTACTGCATACTGCATAATTCATTTTCCTTATTGGCTGGTCTTACCCCAGGTTGCTTTCCGAAGAGACTCTCTTGTGTATCATCCATTTGCTGAGTAAGGTGGGTAAACAAAAGTAAACACGGAAGCCAAACTCAAAAAAAATATGGAAGTTACACTGATTCCTCCATAACATCTTGAGTCCTCCACAGCCATATATACGAGCTTTGTATGCCATGCTTCATATTTTCTATTAGATTAGACACAATTTCCTTGTACATAAAAGCCTTATCTATTTTGGGATGTCCACTTACCATTTAGATGCTCGTTATACAAACAGAAGCCCATGCGATTTGTTGCACAAGCCACATTTTATTTCTGTTTGGGCAATTAAAATGTGCAGAAATGGGGTCTCTGTAAAGGATACATATTGAATTTCACTTATAAATTCAATCAAATGTGCCCAGAGACCTCTGTAGTGTTAAATGGGTATTTTGGAGCAGTGGAGTATGACTGTTGACTGCACCATAAACTTACTGCTATGCATGTCCCATTTTGTTTGATTAGTAAATGGCTCTTCCATCCACTCACTCCTTCAGGGTCCTCGTAGACAACACATCACATTCCTCAGCTGTTAATTAAGCACTTCTGTTCTGCGTATTTCTCACACCAAGGCCTTCACGTCATGACACATATAGTTCTGAAGTGATTTAAGACTCAAGATGCAATGATGAGCCTTTCTGAGTAATACGTAGTTTGCAGTTAGATTGAAAAAAGTTTGTGAAGCGTTCTATATTTAAAGGTTCAAACTTCAAATTCCTCACATTTGCCAATGAGTGCTGAGCTGTTGTCAGTATTTCTCAAGGGCTGCTGAGCCATTTTTAGTGGTGTAAGTATTTGAGAGGTGGTTGTGATGGTCCCCTTGGGGATGGAGGCCAATCAAACTGGAGTCAATACTATAGGGCTATTTGTTTTTGGGGGGTTGTTTTTGGGGGGGGGGTTTTTGGGGGGGTTCGGGGTCATCACCATGTAACCTTATTATCTGGTTAGTGCCATGTCAAATAATTAAGTATGATATATAGTTGATGGAATCCAAACAGGTAACCAAAAATGTTGTTTTAGCTCTGAGCCCCATAAGAAGCCACTGGCCATTGTATGCCCTTTTGTTTTGATGTGGGTCTGTTTTTGACAATCCTCTGCCTCATAACATCATACTGCTGTGCATGTCCCATTTTGTATGATTAGAAAGGGGTCTTTCATCCACTCACTCCTTCAGGGTCCTTGTGGACGTCACATCACATTCCACAACTGTTAATTAAGCACTTCTGTTCTCCATATTTCTTGTACCAAGGCTTTTCACGTCATGACAGCGTGTCTCTCCCAAGGACACATTGACCACCGCAGCCCCCTCCACCCGCCCAACCCTGACAGGGCCGTGACCCCACCTAAGTTCCATACAGGCACTAATTAGGGCACCTTCCCCTGGGTTCTCGCCACTGCGCTGTAAAGGGAGCATGGTGACACAGGAGCGGTGCTCAGCTCCACTGACCTTGCTCCCTGACAGCCCAAAGGCATTTCAGAACGCTGCACGATGCATTATCCAGCGCTGTTTCACACAACTTAACAAATCTTTTCAGCTCGCCCAGGCCCGAGTGCTTTTGAGAGGACTGCTCGGTCCTCCGCTTAAGTGTGAAGCTGTAGGACACCAAAAAATGTGCATCAAAAACATGAAAGATTCAGTTAGAAGAGAGAAAATGGGTGGAGGTAGCTCAGTGGGTAGGATACTTGCCTCTGGACCAAGAGGTCATAGGTTCGAATCCTACCTTCAGCACCACCATTGGGTCCCTGAGCAAGACCCTTAACCCTAAGTTGCTCCAGGGAGACTGTCCCCTGTAGTTAGAGAATGAAAGTCGCTTTGGACAAAAGCATCAGCTAAATGCCTTAAATGTAAATGTAAAATTTGTTGCCACCAGAAATGTGACTGTTGATTGTGCACAGACTTTTTGATTTTTCCTGCAGTGTCAGTCTGATATTATTCATGCACTGAGAATACATTTTTTTTTCATTACTTTTGCACCTTGGATGGATGGGATTCATAACTCAAAGAGGATATTGATGCTGGGATCTGCATCAAGCTACAGGCTAAATCCACCCATGTTCTTGAAAATGTTATCCTCCCAGGACTTGAAGTGAGTGTGCTCAGGGAGGAGGCGGCACTTCAGATTTGCGTGCAAAACTTCAAGCCAACCTTTAGTTATGTTTAGGCTTATGACGGCAGAAACTCTCTGGCCTCTACGAGCTGTTTGAGGGAGAGAAAAAAATGCCCGACCAGGCCCGCGCTGGTCAGCTTCCTCATGGGCTCATCTGCAAAGGCGGCGCATCCTCTTCTTGCGCAGGACTTCAGAGAGACATGTCTGACTATGTCCTCCTCCCACCTCGCTCCGGGAGCTCAGGCTTCTCTTCCGAGCGACGCGTGGAGGAGGGTGGAGTGGAAATCGAATGCTCTTGCTCGTCCTGTGCATTAAAATGGTGGGTGAGGGTCACCTCGCCCAGGAGTCCACATGTCTCCCTCGCTCCCTCTCTGCAGCCCACGCGCTGAGTCAGCCGGCAACAACTATGGAGGATCCTCCACTCCTGCAGCTCCAGCTCGCTCCATGGAGTCTAAATAAAACCAGCTGGAGCAACACTCAGGGAAGGGGCGGGGTGTTTCCTCCAAGACTTACTGAGGTTCATGGAGCCGATTGCGCAAGGTTCATCAAATCTGTGGGCCTGGGGAGTTCTGAAGTGGTTTAAGACTCAAGATGCAATAAGACATAGTTTGTAGTTTGCTTGAACAAAGTTTGTGAAGCGTTCTATATTTAAAGTTTCAAACTTCAGATTCCTCACATTTCCCAATGAATGCTGAGCTATTGTTAGTACAGTAATCCCCCAGTCTTGCGCAGATCAGGAGTCACGGATTCAGTCACATGCAGATTTTTTTTTAGAACCGAACTCATAGTTTTACGTGGAAATCCCCACAATAATGCAAAAACTGCAAATATCCTCTGCCTTTTTTTGTAGCAATAAATATATTTTTTCTGGATATTTTCACACAAGGGAACTCATTTCCATACCAGGGCTGAGCCCCCATGCTCCAAGTGCACTCCAGGAGACCTTTCCAACGAGCCCTCATTAGTATTTTTAGCCCAAATGGATCCGGGGTTATTCCCTGAAAACCATTCACCTCGCCATGGTGTCCCAATACTTTTATCCAGCAACCTTCTGAGTTCCATATCTCAGCAGGGAATTTAAATTAAAAGAGGCGAATATGGGTTTACCTTTACATTTTCTATAAGGGTAATGCATTAAACTTTTAAAATGTTTAAAATGAAATTAAAGCATTCTGGGTGTATATTTGGGGGCATATTTAGGGTTTACACTATAAAAATAGGCATTTTTAAAACCAAAACACAACACGGTTTTTCACTATACACGGGTGCTCTTGGAGCGTAACCCCCACGAAAAGTGGGGGATTACTACATTTCTCAAGGGCTGCTGAGCCATTTTCAGTGGTGTATA
>JBBPDC010172864.1:0-16858 GCA_037974485.1 Hemigrammopetersius urotaenia | reverse complement strand
TCCTGTAATTGCTGCTTATTGCACTTCTGGTTAGACCTAAACTGCATTTCGTTGCCTTGTACTTGTACATGTGTAATCACAATAAAGTTGAATCTAATCTAATCTAATATTAATGTGTTTATGTGTGTAAATTGTGTGTCATTCTGTATGCTGGAGCCATGTTTCTCCAGTCACCCTCCTGGACATACTGTAGTTTTTGTATGTTCTTGTCAGGAATCCCACGCTTTACAATATTCCAGTCTGGAGGAGATAAAGGCATGCACAAATTTTTCTGCATCAGAGAGGGAGAGTGTGGGTCGGAGTTTAAATGTATGTGTGTCTTAGAAATATCAGAATTTAACCTTTTTTCACAAATTTTGGCTGGGGTCCTCCAGTAACACAGCATGAATCACATGTACCGCAGCAAAACTGGGCTGTCTTCAGAGATGCCTGAATATCTGGCCAGGCTGGCTGAAAGGGATCGGCCCCAGAAACACAGCAGCTTATGGAGAAGTGGCCAATTGGGGTGAACCAAGTGGCTGCAGCTTCATGGAGGGGAGGGGGGGGGCGGGATGAGTACTTAGTTTGGGTTTTGTTTTTCTTTGGGTTATTGGTGGTTTTATCTTTTCATAGATTAGGTTTGATTATGTATGTATGGGTTAAGTTAATCACTTTATTGTCTGTGGTTATAGTTTAGTATGATTGTTTGTGTCTAGTGTTTGTATGTTATCCCCTGTGTTTTGAGTTGGTCTGATCAGCCGCAGTATATGTGTCCTTTTGTGTTTGAGGGGTGAGTTTGTTATTTTTAAGTTCTGTTTGTGGAGCTCTTTTTTTTGTTGTTGTTGTTGACGACCCCTTCCTCATGGGCCCGAGGGTTTCTTGTGGGGCTACACGGTCTTCAGAGCGGACCGAAGCGCAACGGACAGCGGCAAGACTCGCGGAGGAGGAACGGCCGCCCTCGTCAAGCAATCGTGGTGTAGTGACTGTAAGATCACTTCTAGATCCTGTTCTGAAAATGTGGAATTTCTAATCTTGAAGCTAAGGCCATTTTATTTGCCCAGAGAACTGCAGTGCCTCATTGTAAGTGTCACGTATATTCCCCCTCCATGAAAATAAATACCCAAACACTGCTGTAATTGTTCTGGGGGACTATAATCACTGAAATCTCTGGGAAAACATGCCTGAACTGCATCAGTTTGTAACTTACCCCACCAGGGGAAATAAAACACTGAACCACTGTTACAGCAAAACCTCATTTTGGAAAGTCTGATTACCTTGCAATCCGGCTAAAACCCATCATAACAAAAGGCCAGTCACAATCAGGACCGATAACACCTGGACTGATGGTGCAAAGGCCAGTCTGCAGGGCTGCTTACAGACTGGAACACTTTCAGAGTGTGAAATCGTTAGTGCATAGTGTGTTCACAATGGCAGCCAAGATGAAACTCTGAAAGCACCCGAATGGTGCATTGAAAACAGCCAAAAAAAAAGATGGACAGTACTCTGTACTCGGACGCTGTTTTGACTATGCAGTGGAAGGGGAGGGACTTTTGACATGTTTTCAGAGTTGAATAATGGCGGCCAACAGTGAGATGCCGGCAAGCCCAAACTGAGGCACCAGGCACAAAACAAAAGCAAATAAAATCACGAGGAAATTCATGGTGAAAACAAAAGCCGGCAGATATTTTGGTGGGCTGGAGAATCGCGATCAAATGCTATTCCATCACTTCTGCTAAGTGCAAAAATGTTAGTGTTTCATTTAGGATAATACTTGGTGTACACTACAGAAGGAAGTGCTCAGAACACACTATGCACTACATTGCAGTGCACTCTCATAAGTGTGTGATTTCAGACACACCCTCCGATTTTTACATTTGACATTGAACATTTAGATTTACATTTAACATTAGATTTAAAATTTAACAATTACGCAGCAAGCAAATGTACCTAAACTAAAATTGTGTGAAATATTGCTCTAAGTTATGATAAAATTTGTGAAGCTGTTTTTACAAACGGCACTCCATACATATCACTGTAAAAAAATTGTGAATTTTGTGAGATGCGAACACTGGATTGTGTTAGTTCCACCCCTGCTCTTTGGAGGTTGATCATGATGTACCTAACTGTTGTTTTGGGGTTTGTCTGTCATCAGTTGTTTGCCATTGGATGACTGGTTCGATGCTTGTTTCTCAACACACCAGGAGTTTCCTTTTTTGGGACATTCTAAATTGGGACTGGCTATCTCCTATGTTTGGACTTCCGTCTTTCCTCAGGTTTCACAAGTGCTGTCTTCACAGTTGAAAGTCAAAGCTTAAACTGAGAGTAGATATCCAGGGTACTTAATGATTTAAACAACAAACTTACATGACACAAACAAGAAACATCTGTCACCTTAGCATGTTCCAATACTTTTGTTCTATGTTCTCATTCATCTTTTGATCTCACACAAATGTCTTCAGTGCACAGAAAAAAAAACAATTAAATTGGTCTTGCTGTTATAATATTTTGGAAGGAAGTGTAACATTATTTTTACCGATAGGAAGATTATATAAAATGTATATTGTCACATACTACCACTGCTTTACTTGATGAATGGGTTAAATGCAAAGGAAGATTATCACATTGTTCACATTGTACTGTGGTGCGTTCACGCATGACTATAAGGGGTAAATATATTATATTAAAGAAATGTTTTATTGTAATTTCCCAGTTAAGACTCTGAGGGGTTGTGTGCTTCATTGCAAACTTGACTGAAATAAAGTATGATGATTATTTCATTGCTTTGGAGCTGGTTGCAAGCTGACATCAAGTGGATTAGGCAGCTACAGATACAAGCACAGATAAAGGTGATATAGATATGTCAGAAAACTTCAGTGATCTTTTTTTTGGAAACATCTGTTTTTTCTACTGGAAACTGGTGTGACTTTTTTGCTCTGTACTACAACCATACAAAACATTGTAGAGGAGGTGAAAAATCATTACCAGATGAGGACATCAAAGTCGGTGCCAGGGATCTGTTTAATGCATGTCATCCTGGGTCAGTGAGGGAGGCATAGATAGGACCTTAACCTTTCAAAAACAATCTGGAGCCTAAGAAAATGTTTATAGGAAGAGATGAGACCAGGGGATTTATTTGCAAAACTTTGCGTAGAACTCATAGTAAAAGTGCACTCGTGACACAAATCACAAAAATGACATACTCAAAGAAAATGTCAGATTTATAAAAATGTGTGCATGCACACCTGCAAGCAATATAAGCATTATAAATCACACTCTACTTGGGGTTGTTCACACATGGGTTTGCCACATATGCCGCACTCTACACGCCACCTGTTCAACCACACATCATGGCAACCGAGCGGAAAAGTAAGAAAATACATTTTTCTGAAACCGAAATAGATGTGCTTGTGGCTAATGTTTTTATTGTCCCTCCCCCAGAAACAATGAGAGCAGTTGTTGGTGATGAGTCGCAGGAGGTGGCTGAAGAGGCCTGGTTGTCCCCAGCACCAGCGAGTCCCAGATGCATGTAGCCTCTGGAAGTAGCTGGGTCCTGGCAGAGGCTGTCTTGGCAACACAACGAGATACAATTGGAGCAATCGATGTAATTTCGGATGAATTGAAACCAATAAGAGCTGTGTTAGGGGATATTTCAACAACGTTAAAAAAGCTTGTTAAAATGATAACTTTGCACTATTGTCTTTACAAACCCTGCATTACATCTTCCATGAGTCTTGCTCCCAATCGATAGCCTTCCTGTCGGGTACAGGGATGTGGGTCCGGGTCCTTGTGCTGGGGTAAGGGTAGGCCAGGAGAGAGAAGAACGCTGTTCCACTGTGCAATGTTGTGCAACAGCACATGCTCTCATAATACGGCACACTTTTGGGATGGTATAACAACCGGCCACCTGATGTGTCTAAAGATCAGCATCTGCATTTCAGCAGGCCGATCACATGCGTCACAATGTTGCACGCACCAATGTGAGCATCGTTATAGCGATTTTCCTCTGTGCTCTGAGCCAGTGCTTGAGAGAGTAGCTGCTATCACTTGCATTTTCCAAAAGAAACGATTAGATACATGAACAAAGAATAGTTCAAACTTACACTATGTTTTTATTGCCTTACCAAGAAGCCTGTCACCGCGTGCATAGCACCAGCCTGCAGTCTGCTCCCTACACTGCTGTGTTCCAGGATAAAGGAGTCATGAGTTATCCACATTATTCAGGACCATGTCAGTGGCACAAATTACCTGCACATTTTAGAATGCACATGTTTTCTACTTACGTAAATAAATTTGTTTTCATATGGAGCCCTTATTGCAATGTAAGTGCAGTCAATTGTGCCAATTGCTTTTGGGAAGCCAGGCATTGCTTCAAATTGCCTTTTGATGTTGGCCTGCTCTCCCACAGTGTCAGGGAATGTTAATAACCCTATCCAAAATGCTAGGTATTATTGAACTTAGTGATTGTTGTGATATCCCAGACCTAGAATACAATTAAACACAATTACAAAATTAAGCAATTTTATTGATAATCATAACATACAGTATATTTATCAGCTAATTCCTGCCGGTAACAGCAAGCTCAGTTCTTTTAAATACTTTAATGTCTGTATGTTTGCCTCCTTGTCCAGGAAGTAAGATGAAGATATTTTGTCTTATGATTTTGCACCGTCTATAGCTGCACTGCCTATAGTAACACCTATAGTATTTCATAAGCACAAAGGCATGGTTCACATACTACATACTCCCTAAATTGGTGCATTATACATTTCAAATACTGTGTGCTGTGATATGCACAGAGTTAAGAAAAGCTCTTTTGCAGAAAGTAACCTGATACCAAAGCATCATTATTCAAGTCATTACAGCACTGATTCTGAATCTGGCTCCTTGATCAGACTATGGACAACGTCCTTTGAGAGTAAGCAAGACATGTGCAAGGGCTTTGAAGAATTTCAAAAACCTCTGAAAGACATGGCATGTTGCAAGCTCATCCTTCAGCAGGATCAACGAGTGTCTTGCAAATTAAAAGTGGTTCTCCATTTTACTCAGTATTATAAATGAGCATTTTAAGATGCAGTCAGACCATTCTGCTTCACTGAGACCTACACAAAGGTGACAGCAGAAATGCCGTATAGGGCAGTAGGCCTATGATGTAAGAAAGGACAATTTCTTTTCTTAGGGAACATTGATCCATTTAATTTGTAGAAAGACTGTGCTTGTTTTGATAAATTACACGATTCATTTTCTGGTATCAATATACATAGCAGAATTGCTTTCTCTGTATCTGTTTTCAGGAAAGACAATGAACAGATGCACTGTGTGAATATGAGTTACATGACTGATTTCTGTCCATTGCAACCAATTGGTTTCGCTGAATCATAGTGTGATCAGAATCAGAATCAGAAACTTCTATTTATCCCGGAGGAAATTGCTTGTCACACTAATCAATATTTTAAGCTGTCATTCTGATGCTAATTAAGCTTTAATTGCTCTCTCATACTCAGAAATGGATGATGCAGAGCAAGGCAACCTAAGCGCGACTGTGTAGGTGCAATATAGATAATTTTCTGATGATGATGATGATGATGATGATGATGATCATTATTATTTTTGTTGCTATTGCTGTTGTTCTTCAATCAGACTTCTGTTCTTTTTCAGTTTGAATTTTTACTTTAAAATTTTAAAGGAGTGTTTATATCTGGTGTGTTGCTTTCTGATTGGTTGATCAGGGGCCAAGTATTGATCATTTATTTCTCCTTTGAGTGGTGGACAGCTCAGCCATTGTGATGTCACATTCATTCTAGGAGCTAGGATGAGATGATGGCTTTGGCGCAGATCAGAAATCCTCCACTAAAGACACGGCATTAGGAGAGACAAGCCCCAAGACCACAATGAGTCAAAAGGGTGTTGGAGGGTTGTGCATGTATACAGCTTTTTAATCAGCTGATCAGGAGCCAAGTATATAAAATACAAAATTTTCACTATAAACTTGCATTGTTGGAACAATAGGCGTCACATCACTCTGTGAGCTAGGCAGAGCTGCAGAAAGAGGGGAAATCAGTTTTCAACACACAGTATTAGGAGAGATGAGTACCATGACTGGAATGTGTCAAAATGTGTTACTTTGAGAGTGTGTCAGCCATTTTTTGCTCAAGCAAAATTTGTTTCTCTGTTGATTTAACCTCTTTTGTGGAAAATGTAATTTTTGTGCATACCAGTTAATTCATGTAGGTAGTCATTAGTACTACAGCAAAAAAAATATGTCAACCCCTGGACATATTCCTGTTACACAATCATTTTTCTTGATCAGGTGTTACGCGTAGTCCATCACCCGAGTATTAGGGGGTGACTTAACTCGAGACCAGGGTAAGTATGTATGTTGCGTGTGAATGAGTGGTGAGGGGGGATATGGCAACCCGAGGGCTGTCAGATCTTACAGCACGAGTCCACCTGTGAGGCATATAGGTAATAATGAACCTTAAGTGTCTGCGTCATGTGATTAGTTGGATATGTGTGGTGTTAGTGTTTAAATCCCAGCCGACCCGGGGAATCGTTGTGTGGACACCGTGACTGTAGGCCTGAAGGTGGCTGGGAGACTGTGTGGGCAGATAAGACGTGAGACCGAGAGAACCTGGGAATCCTAAGCGAGAAGCCGTATCCTCAACTCTGCAGTGCAGTGAGTTAAATCAGCATTGAGAAAGAGACTAACTGAGGTTGTGTTTTACAGACTGAGGCTGATCAAGCACGCAGAGAGGAGAAGGATCTGTGTCTGCGTACTCTTGCAGTTGGTGTCATGTAAGCAGCCACACCCCAGAGACTGTGCAACCAGGACGCAGCAAGCAGGGACACTTTATGAACAGACGGAGTCCTGGGTGTTGCCTGGATTGTGTTCGTTACTAGAAACCCTACGAGCAGAGACATTGCAGGAATTCCTCGAACCTTGTTTTGAGTTCATTGCTTTGGTCTTTATTAAACTCTGCTGAAGCATTTAACCTGTTCATGTCTGTGCATCCTTTACCACCCCAGGCGTAACATCAGGTTTATATTAGTGCTGTTATTTTTAAAGTTAATTACTGTACTGTCACACACCACACACAAGAGGCACCAGAAAGGAGTGCGTCACTGGATATTTAAACATGGATTTGGTAAACAAGCCATGCTCAGTTATTGAGTCTTTGCCCATCATCGACTTTGCTTTGATCACCAGGTTCCGGAGTTCTCCGGGTCTTTTCTTGGTTATCTCACTGTGTTGAGTATATGTGAACACGGATTCTCGGTGGGAATACCTACTCTGTAGTTAGAGCATTCACTGATTAAACTAGCATGGTTTATCTAAGTTAATCCACCACGCAACACTGGGCAAACAGTTCAGCCAGATGGTGACAATTACTGTAAACAGCTTTACAATATATCTTCTTTTCATAGTATTTACTATAAAACAGTTTAACTAAAACAACAAACTAAACAATTGTATTTATGATGGTCGAAAGGCCATAATGTTCATTTGTCAACATAGTTATTACAGCTGCCAATATTTTACCATAGTGTTCATACGCGTATATGATGGGAATAATTTGCAATAGAATCATAATATCAAGGTGCACCCTTGATATACCAACAACATTTTGCAACATATCCAACTCTCATGAGTTATGCCCTGTTAGTGTGAGAACATCAACATTCAACAAGCATTATTTAGCCCGTACCCATAAACAACTACCTGTAATTGATGGCTATAACTGACTAAGGCTAAGAATACTTGTAGCATAGCTGTGAAAAATCACTGCTGAACGTGCAGGCTGTTGTAAATGCAGATGAAAGACACGTGCATCTCTATATAGTGCTAAATAAATGAACCTGCTGCTCACTCCAAAGCTCATTTAATTGCTTTCCTTGTGACTAATCTTCATAGCCTTTTCTCCAGGGGGTTCAACGATACATTATCCATTCCCATTTGCAGGGCTTTCATTTGAAAAGTTCATTACAATAGCTGGCCAGGAGCAAGCCACCTATTTGCCCACTCCTCTGGGAAGTGAAGAGGTCGATTACATAAAGCACTATTCACTAATCCAGCATTGTTCTTCACCCTAAGCAGGTAAGCATTCCCATCAAGCAAAATAGCTGTGCTGAGAACCAATTCCCAGTCGCTTTGACAAAGGGAATAAGACGATATTTTAGTCAAGTCAAGTAAAGTTTAGTGTATATTAGCTATATACACAGTTACACAGTCCTTTCGGACCATAGTGCAACAAAAGAACATAAACAGAGCACCACAAGATTTCATTAATGCAGACATAATACACAGAGTGCAAGGAGAGCAAGGGAGAGAGTACAAGAAAAAACAAGAGCAACACTCATCAGCTCAACTGATATTTGATGAATACAGTATTTTGACAGATACTATTCAAGCAGAGTTGTTAGGTGTTCTGCATAACTGTGTAACTTGCTTTTAGCAAAACAACCATGAACCCCGCCTGGTTGTCGCATGACAGCTTCCTTGCATACTACTTGTGATGTCCACTTTCCAAAGGGTAAGTCATTCAGTTTGTTGTAACATGGCCTAATATGAAGTCATATATAATTTTGATTTTATAAGATAAGATTACAGTAATCCCTCGCTTTTCACTGGGGTTACGGTCCAAGAGCACCCGCGTACAGTGAAAAAATGCTCTGTTGTGTTTTGGTAAAAAAAATGGCTAAAAATGCCTATTTTTATAGTGTTAACCCTAAATATGCCCCCAGCTATACACCCTGAACACTTTCATTTCATTTTCTGTTAAATGCATTACCCTCAAAGAAAATGTAATGGTAAACCTGTATTCGCCTTTTATTTAAATTCCCAGACGAGATACGCAACTCAGAAGGTCACTGGGTGTTAGGGCTTGGCTGGTGGCCGGTAGGGGCCACTGTTTTGGTTTTGTTTTCGGGGCTTTTATTTTGATATTTTGTTCTATGTTTGTGTCATGTTTCTCAGTTCCAGGAGTCTTGTGTTTAGTTCAAGTGATTACGTTTGGTGATTGGTTTTCTGTCTGTGCCATGTTTAGTATTTAAGTTCCAGTTAGATGGACCTCTGTATCAGTCCATCGTCCCACACATCTCATTGAATCGACCCTTGAGCCAGGTTTTGTTTTCTGTTCTGTAAATAAAGATATCACAGCTATGGATGCCTGCCTGCCTCGTACCTGTAATCCGCGGGTTAACCCCCGCAGCCGTGACACTGGCAAACATTTTGGGAGGTGAACAGTTTTCGGGGAATAACCCCTGATCTACTCGGTCTGAAAAATATACAAATGAGTATAAAAAAATCTGCGTGTGACTGAATCCATGACTCCTGATCTGCGTAAACTTGGGGGTTTACTGTATATGTATAAGATTATTACAGTAATTACAAGTTATTATTATAACTTTCTAGTTGTAAAAGTTTGAATGAGTTGGTAAGAAAAATAATAGACAAGCAGAGTAAAATAGAGTAATTTTGAGTAAAATTGCTTATAAATGTATCTATGTTAGATAGTTAGCCTATCTATATAAGATAGATAGGGCAGCTGGTAGTCTTGTGGTTAGGGTTAGGGCATTCGCCCTGCGACCATAAAGTCCGGGTTCGATTCCCAAGACCCCTAGGCACCGCTGAGGTACCCTGAGCAAGGTACCGTCCCCACGCACTGCTCCCCGGGCGTTGTGTTCATGGCTGCCCCCTGCTTCACTTTGTGAATGGGTGCTTCACTTTGTGAATTTCGTGCTGTTCACACTGTGTGCTGTGGTGTGTTCACGTATGACAAATGGTCACTTTCACTTCAAACCCATGTAACTAAGGCCAAATTGAGACACCCTTAACCCCTGCTCTCGCTAGACAACATTGCCAGTCACATTACACTTTATGAGCATCTACTGCAAGTAGTATTCTTCGATAATCATGTTTTAAAAATATATTATTTATTCCTGTGTCACTGTGTGGCAAAAATATTTCCACTGCTTTTGCATGTTTGTGTGGAAAGAGTGGATAATTTGGTGGGACTACTACAGATGCAAAGAACATTGTTACTGATTAAGTACGATATCATCACAAGAGTCAGTCATTTAAATCTCTTAAAATGTGCAGTTTGTAATAACAGTTCACATGTAATTGTGTAGGCCTGTTATGTGCATGTATGCTAGCAAGTTCCTGTGTGTGCTTGTCAAGTGCAAGGCTTGTTTTGAGTGGGGGACAATCTGTGAGACCTGACCCAGCTCCTTCTAGAGCTGGTTTTAGTTTTGCTTGTCTTGCCCCTTTACATTCTATTCTGGCAATCAGACTCTCCCAGCTGTCCAGCTCCCTATTCCCACCCAACCACCATCTCCTCACTCACTCTCTCTTGGATCATTACACATGTCAATATTCCATCGTAATCAGGACTTAGACAGTTATCATTTGGGACAAGTGCATTTGTGACCTACATGCTTTTTTTCTCCGTTCATTTACATTTAAATTATTCCTGATTCCAAAGGAATACTGCTTTCTTCCTTTCATTCCACAGTCCCTTTGCTGTTCTTTTCTGATTTTACCTCACCTGGTCTGCTGTTCATACTAAAACACTTGGAAACAAACAGTCCCTGATCATATATTTCTAGAAAAACAATTTACATCACTTTACTCTCCAGCCAACCCTAATTTCAAAGACAACATCTGATGACTTCAGCCACTGAATATCAGACCTCAGTCTGAGATTTCAATCTCCAGGTCCAGGTAGAGAACTGGTCAATAAACTGAAGTTACACAGTTTCAAATTTGTATTACTGGTATTATTACATCTGGTTTGTTTTTCTTTGATGGATTATCTGTTATGAATTATAATTTTTTTGCATAAATTTGCCTTCACTTGATTTACATATTCCCAGTTCAGTCTGTCGCTCTAACCTGTTCCTAAATCAAACATATCCACCTTAATTTTTTATTACATTTTAAATCATGTTAAAAAACACTTAGTCAAACCACTTAGCTACATTTCTAAGCATACCTGCATTTAATTGCATCAACGGCTTGTTAACGGATGCCCCTGTGTTGAGTGCACCTGATTTTAAGAAGCCTTTTAAATCAGAGATGGACGCCAACGCTGTGGGAGCCCGTGCTGTCCTGTTACAAGAGTACAGTGCTGGTATTGAACATTCTGTTTGCTATTTTTCAAGAAAGTTTAATAAACATCAGTTGCATTATTCTACAATTGAGAAAGAGACCCTTGCATTATTGATGTCATTGCAGCATTTCAAAGTCTATTTTAGCTCTACATCTCATCCCGTTTGTGTATATGCACACCAATCATAACCCCTTGGTTTTTCCCTCCTGTTTGTACAACCATAACCCAAGATTGATGAGATGCAAAACTCATCAATCCCCTGCTTTTCGTGGGGGTTACATTCCAAACGCACCCGCATATATTGAAAAACAGAGGTGTTGTGTTTTGGTTAAAAATTTTTATAGTGTAAACCCTAAATATGCTCCCAGAACACTTTAATTTCAATTTAAACTCTGTTTAATGCATTAGCATTAATGTAAAGGTAAATAAATAATCAGAATCAGAAAATTGAAGCCCCCCAAAATGATCCCAAGCCCCCCTAAATATATAGTCACTATTCTACTATTTTAAAATTATATATCCAAACATTTCATGCAAGATATCACTGAGCGCAGATACGCACTTTACAAATAGAAACTGACTATGAATTGAAAAGTCTAGCTATCATTATTTAATTAAAATAAATATAACCTAATAACTTACGTTTAAGATTAAGGGGTTTCATACTCATGCCTTAAATCCACTTATAAGGTATAATTAAGGGATCCGTTCACAAATTAACGGCTGCTTAATTCAAAATAAGGGTGTTGGTGTATTTTCAGGGATAAATTGAGGTGGGGTTAAGTACATTTTAAGTACACTGTGTTTCGTAGTGACTCTGAGAGAACTTTTTTTTTTTTCTGTATTTGTCAGAGTCGAAGGCGCGAGCCCACAACTCTGATTTACCTCGGGATCACAGGAACGGACAGATAGCCAAGATTCCATGCTCGTGTATTTATTTATAAACAGGTTACAGACGCAGGATACAGGCTGGGGAAGTGAGGCGATGGACACATGAGGAATGGAATACAAAGACAGGCTTATAAAGACACATAATCACAGGACAAAACAGAGGCAGGTGAACACAAAGAAGACACGTGACGCAAGACCAGGATATCAAAATAAAAGCCCAAATAAACGAGAACAGAAAAGAAAAAACAAAAAGAAAAGCAGCGACCCCTAATGGCCGCTGACCGAGCCGTGACAGTATATTTTTTCTGTAATAAACTAGATCAAACCTGAATGCCCTGCAGTGGCAAATTGCTTTGGTTTTATATTTGATTTGATTACATTAATGTTTAAGTTGAGATTTACAGAAATATTTGAACTGCAGCTGTATAACTGTGTTAACGGGGAGACTGCTGTTAAAAAAGCCCCTTATTTGTTTAAAGTGTTTGTTTAAAATGTTATTCTACTTTTGGTAATTTAGCAGTACTTTAAAAAGAAAGGTGCGCAATACACTAGTTTTGAATTAATTATTTAATTTCGCAAATAACAATGCTCTAAACAAAATCTCTCTTTCTCACCTCATCTGACTGGAGAGCCCGGGCTTAGAAAGTGTTATGTCATCACACTACCTAGAGGTGGCTGGTCATCGTTAAGGAGGAATTATACACAAAATTTCAGTGTGCCTGACACCTCCACTGCCACTGTGTGCGGGTGTGTTCCACTGACTGTGCATAAAGATCAGCCGGCTAGCTCCAGTTAATTATCTTGGATATTTCATTAAGATTTTTTTTTCTATGGCTCAGATATCTGAATTATTCAAGTAAACCTTAATGTTTTGTCCAAAGAAAATAAATCATAGAAAGAGTAACTCCTTGGTGAAGATTTGAGTATTTGACAAACTTTTTCCTAATCATTCAAGATTGATTTATTGACTACACTAAGAAAATTCTTGAACAATGTCTTTACATTTTCAACAGAATTTCAGAGAAATTTATGAAAAGCTTAAATTAGGTGTACATAAAAACCCCAGTTATTACCAATATTTTAATTGTATGCATGTGTGTGAATTGCACAACAGTTTTCTTTCATGGTACTAGGGATCTTGATGTCACACAAATTGTGAACAAGGCTTTCATGCACATAAAAAAGTGGTGGTTATCTAGAAATGCATTCTTTGAATGCAAACAGTGGAGAGAGTGGTGCTGTAATCTAGCAATACGGCAAGATCTTTTCCTGTCCGATGACTTCCTGTAACCTCTCACTGTAAGCCTTCTCCTCTGGCCTCTACAATTTCAAATCAAATTCAAATTCAAATTCAAATTTTGATGTACACAATTTGTCACGTACACATTATACACAGTATGATGTGAAGTGAAATGCTTATACGACTGCTGATAACCTATAATAATAATATATAAGGAATGTCCTGTGCAGAAGAGAAATTGTGCAAATTTGAAATATAGAGAAATATGGTTAATTTACATTATATACAAATAATAGAATAAATAGAATAAAAATAGAGTGACAACAGTAACAATTAAATAATAGAAAATAGCAATAGAATACATAATATACACACAGAAATTTGCAGTTATGGCAAGACAATGTGCAGATATAGATAAGATCACAGTCCCAGTTGAAGTACACAGTTCTGTATGTGCAGAATGTGCATACATGTGCAGTTCAAGTTCACAGTTCAACTGTGTGCAAAATGTGCAAGTGTGCCATATGAGCACATGGTGGGTAGTAGAACAGTTTGTGAGAAGCCAATCAAGTGTGAAGTCCTATGTGGTGTTGATGGGCTTCTCACAAACTGTTCTTGACTTGGAATCAAACAAACAAAATACTTATTCCTCTCACTCTGTTACCGTGTTATCAAATAACTCAGGGCACAGTTAATTACTCTCCGTGTGTGAAGTGTGAAGCTCCATGCTCTTGAAATAACAAAATTAGTTATATGGCGTCGACTTTTGTGCAATTAAAGCATCAAATGATGTCAATATACAGCGAGGAACGTAAGTATTAACACCCTGTGATTTTGCAACTTCTCCCACTTAGAAATCAATTGGGAGTTGTTCAAATACTTATGTGCAGCAGTGCAACACAAATACAAAAGCTCAGGGTGTTTAAATACTTATGTTCCTCACTGTAAATATGCCTCTTTTGGGGGTTCTAGTTTGTTTATGAAAGAAATATTCCAAACTTTGCACATCATAGTGCTCAGACACTCCTCATATCTGGTATAAGCAATTTGGGCACTCAGCACTGTAGAAAATTATTTTCTTGTCTGATCAAACCAAAACATTTTGGTCTTTTTGAAACAAAACATGTTTGGTACTGCAACGAGGAAACGCACTAAGAAGAGGAACTGGAAACTGAACATGACTGAAGGCAAGGTGGATGAAGTCAAATTAAAAGCTGTTCTCAAACAAACCTATTCCATTCCACAACAGACTTGAGACTGGGGATGGAAGATCATCTTCTAACAGAGCAATGCCTTAAGCATACTGCCAAAGGTCAAAAGCCCGAATGTTTTAGACAATCCAGATACTTGAAAATTGAAATTCACCAACCATCCTCATTCATATACAAGTCTTGTACAAATGATCACACATGAGGATCCAAATGTGCATTGCTGAGAGACACAGACTCAGAAAACTGTTAACAAATTAGATCTATTTTGTGAATCAAACGGTAAAAATCTCAGTTGACTACATTGATTGATAACATTGATTTTTAAATGTTTGTAAACAGTGATCAACATTAGAACCTCCTGCTTATATAGTTTAGGTCTCCCTAAAGCTGTCAAAATAGCTCTGACACACTGAGGGATGGACAATATTTGACCTCTGAAGGAATGCTATAATGCACTGTGTGCTCTGACATAGCTAGTATTGACTTTTAACAGATGAGCTAGCCTTTACTCCATAACACCTATTAGTGAGCTTTGGTGGCCATGATTCACCAGTCATTCTTTCTTGGATGACTTTCTATATATATATATATATATTGCCGGTGTTCTCTTCCTCATCAGCCTTGCCCTGCCTTTTTCTATGAGACCAAAAAGTCAGAAGGATTTAAAATGATTTTATAGGATGGAGGTGTTCTGCACTTTGATGTCAGCCACTTCCTAAAATTAGATAGCGAATGGCAACCTGTTTGGGAAAGGTGCCTTTGAAAAATGATCTGGGGCTGAGGGTTAAAGTGGACTAATTTACTTTACTGCGACAGGTCTGACAGAGAGCGAGAGAGAGAGAGAGCGAGAGAGAGAGAGAGAGAGAGAGAGAGAGAGAGAGAGAGAGAGAGAGAGAGAGAGAGAGAGAGAGAGAGAGAGAGAGAAACTGGGTGAAAATAGCAGAAGGGATGTTAATAATATAAGTGCTTTAAATATATTTGCTGCTGTCTTTTATTTTTCAAGGGTGAACACACCCAGGGGACCCACAGGTTTCACATTGTGACTTGATGTGCCAGTAAAAGGTCATGTGAGTCACATTTTTAAAGTTTGAGCCAAAATGGCCTCTTTTCATTGGGCTGTATTCATACCTCTTGGAAAACCTGTCTTGTTCATATTAGACTGTGGCTATAACTATAATTTCATATATCGTTACAGTTAATTAGCTCTAGTTTCAGTGGAAGACAGAAAAATGGGAAGAGAGAAGAGAACTTGTTATAGAATATGTTATAGAGCTCTCTTATAAAATACCTTTACAGTTTCAGCCTAAATACATCTATTAAAAGTTTGCACAGGGAAAATAGTACCAGTGTTAATCAAATGTACATTTAAAGTACTAAATTTTACTGCATCAAAGTACAACAAGCAGATACTCTTCTACTGCATGGCTGCTGTGGTAAAATATTCAATTCAATTACATTTTATTTATATAGAGCTTTTTACAACCAGGTTGTCACAAAGCAGCTTTACAGAGTTCAGGTCTGAGCCCTTAGTGAGTAAGTCAAAGGCGACAGAGGCGAGGAAAAACTCCCTCAGCTGGAGGAAGAAACCTCGGGAGGAACAAAGACTCAAAAGGGGAACCCATCCTCCTCAGGTCGACCCAGAGAGAAAGGAACAAGAATAGTAAATAAATACAAGAAAAGGTCTCAGTGAACAAGGTTATTGGCAGATAACAGAGCTAACAGAGTTGGGTTGACTAAGTGTCCAGGGAGGTAAATACTATTAGAAGAGGAACTGAGAGGCTGTAGTCCATAAATATCATGATCAAGAGGAACAATCTCCATCTGGGCTTTAGGCAGCGGCTGCCCCAGCTTGGGGAAGAGCCTGAGTGGAGCCGGGACCAGTTAAGGGCAGTTCCCACGATGATCAGTCCGGCAAATGTGCAGCAGTTCCCTTTGAAGAAAACAGAGGAGAGAGTTAGTTCTGTTTAAATTTGCAGAAGGTTATTTATATCTGTGAGGAGTGCAAGTTAAGACTGTTTAGCAGCCTAGCTAGAAAGGGCATAACCGAGAGGTATGATGGGTATGAGAGCACCCTGGGACATCGGCATCTCCACTCCACCGTCACAAACATGAGTGAACGCAAGTGGTGGGGTGACAACACAAGTGTCCCGGTTTACTTGAATTCTCTGTGCCCACCGAATTTCCTGGTTCTAGTGAGGACTCTAGCTGCCGCTTTCTGGACGAGTTGAAGCTTGTTTAGGTTTTTGTTGGAGCAGCCTGACAAGAGCAGCCTACAATAATCGAGTCTGGAAGTAATAAAGACATGGACTAGTTTTTCTGCAGATTCTTTACAGTTAACGCTGGAGGGGCTATGGAACCAGCAAGATCAAGCATTAGACCTGACAGTTTGTTTCTAGCAGCTTTCGGACCTAGAAGAAGGACCTCAGTTT
>JBBPDC010172772.1:0-16870 GCA_037974485.1 Hemigrammopetersius urotaenia | reverse complement strand
GTGTGTGTGTGTGTGTGTGTGTGTGTGTGTGTGTGTGTGTGTGTGTGTGTGTGTGTGTGTGTGTGTGTGGCCAGTGCATCCATTGGATTTCAGCAATGTTTCCATTTATTAAATAATATACATTTGCTTACAACTACAGACACTAAAGGGAAAAATTTTGTTATCACAAGACATTCAAGAGGAAGCTCTCTAGCCTCTTATTAAAGAGTCACTGGAGGTTCTATCATAATAGTTTTGGTAGATTTTATCATCCCTGTCTTCATAGAAAGGCAGTTTCTGTGCTTGTTTATCTGTAGTTCAAACATCGAATTAATTAAAATACTGCTACTAAAACCAATGTTTTTTTTAATCTTCATAAATAGATAAAAGTGTTTCTGTGTATCATATGTGTTTAAAATTGTGCTGGAAGTGGAAAAGTAATATTACCCCACGTTTTCTTTTTCCTCATTTTATGGGAACGAGGATATTAATCACACCTGGAATCACCGGAATTCACAAAAGCTCTGAAACTTCAAAAAATCTGACCAGAATTAAGTCTCCAACAGAATTAAATCTGCCACATAATTCCACTGGTTTAAGATTAACTCATGATTAATGGCTCAAGCCTTTCAGAGAAACACAGTGCAACTCAGAGACACTTTGAGAACAGAAAGAAAAAATGGGTGAATTAAAGAAAAAAGGTAGACAAGAACATGTGACAACGGGTGATCACAGAAGAGCACAAGAAAGAATAGGGCAGAAAAGGACAGAAGTGAAGAGACAAGACGAGAAGAGAAGAGATGAGAAGAGAAGAGAAGAGAAGAGACAAGACGAGAAGAGAAGAGAAGAGAAGAGACAAGACGAGAAGAGAGGAGAGGAGAGGAGAAGAGAAGAGAAGAGACAAGACGAGAAGAGAGGAGAGGAGAAGCGAAGAGAAGAGAAGACAACACCAGAGGGCAGAAGAGAAAATTGGAGAACAGAAGAGAACAGGGGAGGACAACAGAAGAGTAGAGGACAGAAGAGGATAGAAGATAACAGTAGAGGACAGAAGAGAACATGAGAGGACAGAAGACATCAAAAGAGAAAAGTAGAGGATAGAAGAAGGTAGAAGAGAACAGAATTGAAATCTAGAAGATGACACAACCCCTCATCCCGCACACACACCGTCAACCAATCACTTTAATCTCAAATAAGGATCCTGCACTGTTACACACAGAAGTCTAAACCACACTGCTAATACATTTATGGACTTATATATACATTTTTATTTACGTATTTCTCTTTTGAAACCCTGATTTGGTGAAAAACACTTGTGTTGGAAAGTGGAGTATTTTGGAATTGGTGCTGTTTGTGCAGGAATGTTGTAGGAAGCCTCCCTTATTTAAATAACAATAGAAATAGCTGAAAGGAGCTGGGTGGGAACGCAGCTACTGATGAATTAAAACACACTGAAAACACGCTCCTCTGAGCTGAACACCATTTGTGGCAAAAGTTTTAACACATCTCCCTGGAGAACTTTTGCTCTTGGACAGAATAAAACAATAGCAGTGTTAGAATGTTCTGTAGATCCAGATGTTTGTGTCTCTCATGTTTGTAGAGATTAAAGTTTGATGACATTGGGAGTGTAACATAAAGTAGCTGCCTGGATAATCATTTTATAGATTCAGCGACATTCTGTACTTTCAGAACAATTCATCTCCATTGTGTTACACTCAGTGACATTCAGCTACATTAAGTAACATTATGTTACATTCAGTAGACTCAGTAACATCTGATTACATTCCGTACATTCACTTACATTCAATACATTAAAATAATTTAGTTACACTGTTACATTCAGATACATTTTGCAAAGAGAATGCAAATGGCTGTGGTGAGCTTGTATTTTAAAGATGACAGTGGAGTTTTTAACCAAATTGTTTAATGGAATCTTGGAGAGTGAAAGAACGCCAGCGGAGTGGAGAAGAAGTGTACTGGTACCAATTTTCAAGAATAAGGTTGAAGTGCGGAACTACAGTTGATCAGCCATAGCCTAAAGTTATAGGAAAGAGTGTTGGAAGCTAGGCTAAGAATACATGTTACAGAGATCAGACAGGAGTCCCTGTTGACTATGATGTTGCAGATGGCATTGTAAGAGTAGAGAGCAGGTTGAGAAGACCCTGGAGATGGAGATATGCTCTGGAACAGAAATGAATGAAAGACTAAGACAGAAGGCCTGTGTGTGAATGAGAGGGAGGACGGCGGAAGGAGGGATTTGGGACAGACAAATACCAGCAAGAGTGAAAGAGAAGGTGAACAAGGTTTGGAGACAGGAGTGCAGGGGCAGCTGGTGGCCTAGTGGTTAGGGAGTGGGATCAAATCACAGGATTGCTAGTGGGACCTCTGAGATACCCTTGAGCAAAGTATTGTGCACACAGCTCCCCTTGCACTGTGTTCCGTATGCACTGTATTGATTTATGGTGAAACAGCGACACCTGCTGTTCGCACCACTCAACATTCCCTGATTTAATACACTCCAGCCTACATCACTGATCATCACTATTCACCACCGTTAATCTCTGTTCATAAATATTCACCACTGTTCACTGTTCATCACCATTCATAACTATTTATTACTGTTCATCACTATTTATAACTAGTCATGTTTGTTTACCACTGTTCACCGCTAATCATAACTATTCATCACTGTTCCCTCACTTTTCATTATTGTTCACCACTATTCACTATTCATCGCTGTTTATAACTTTTCCTCACTGTTCACTGTTTATCACTAATAGTCATTGTTCACCACTATCACTATCCATCTCTGTTAACAATGTTTCATAACTATTCATCCCGGTTTGCCACTGTTCAGCACAATTCACCATTCATCACTACTCATCACCGTTCACCACTATTCATAACTTTTCATCACTATTCACTGTTCATAACTGTTTATCTCTATTCATAACTATTCATCACTGTGTATCACTTTTCATTGCTCTTCACCACTATTCCCTGTTCATCACCATTTATCACTGTTCACAGCTATCCATAACTATTCATCACTTTTCAGTATTTATCACTATTAATCATTGTTCACCACTATCACTATTAATCCCCTGTTAACCATGATTCATAACTATACGTCCCAGTTTACCACTGTTCAGTACTATTCATCACTGTTCACCCCTGTTCATAACTTTTTACCACTATTCATAACTATTAATTACTGCTTACCATGATTCATTACTATCTATCACTATTCATCATTGTTTATGCAAATATGTGTATAGATATATTTGTGTGTGTGTGTGTGTGTGTGTACACACTGCTACTGGATCAATAAAGTTTATCTAATCTAAGATTTATTTCCTGCTTTAATCACAGCTGTGTTTTACGGCAGCTCGTTGTAAAGTGAAGTAAACTGACAAAGTGTGAACAAGTAAACAAACTCCACCCCCTTAACCCCCTTTCCTCCATCCCCATCCGCCCCCTCCCCGTTGGTGCAGGTTAAGGGTTAAAAAGGCCGTTCATTCACATGCTATAGGCTCCGCCCATAAGTGGGGGCTTGACCAATCAGCGGCTGAGAAATCGCACGGCGAAATCTGCCGATGATCAGATGACCCAGTGAGAGGAACTATTTAAAAACTTCAACCTGAGCTGTTTCCATTCATTCCACTCACACACACACTTATATATACACACACACTCTCACACTTTCAGCCGGAGAGTGAGGCACTGCACTTTAAAAAGACGCAATTTAACACACACACACATATTCATTTATTTTATATCAATGAGATATATTTAATAGTGTTAAATTGGTGAAGCCCTCTAACAGAGCGTTGGTTCCTCAGAGTGTGTGTGTATTATAGACAGTGAGTGTGTGTATGTGTGTGATGGCTGGAAGTTGTGTGAGGCCTTGGACGTTGTTTGTGTGGATTTTCTGCCTGTGGGTCGTGGTTACACGTTGCAAAGGTGAGAAATGAGCTTGTTTCTACAAAAAATCTTTTTAAAAACCTCTGATTCTGATTTTCTGTTTAGAATGTAACTGCTGAACCTTTCAATGTGCAATGGAAAATTAGAATCAGTGGCTGGAAAATTAGCACCCCACCACCTTCCAAGCTAGGATGGAGAGTTCAGTTCAATACCTTCAGTAGCTGCCTCTGCTCTTTTTAGTCTGGACATGACTTTTAATGAATTAATTAAAATGCGTAATGAAATGTAAACAGAGTGCATTTGTGGTGGGATGAGATTTCTTTACAGTGGTGGTGAATGGAACCAGAGGTCTTCAGAGCCACTTTACTTACTATTGACTCGCAGAGGAGCTCCATGTTTGAGTGTTTATATGGATGTTGATGATGGTAAAATAGTGGTGAATCTGAACTAAATCTCTTTACTTTGGGGAAAGATTTTGCCTTTAACCTCTGGTAGAACATCATCTCAGGTGTCAGGCAGCACAAGCATAACCTTTTTGTGGAGTGACTTTCTAAATGTTACATATATATCTATATATATAACATTCTCATAGATATATTCAATTCTTAAAATGTTTGATTTTTAATGTTTTTCTTTCTGTGAGACAGAAGTCTGGTTTCATTCACCTCCCGTGTAAACAGTCCTCACATGATAGGTTTCTTTAGAACCGATTAAATGTCTTTGGGTTTAATGTCCAACTCTTTCGGTCTTGCCTCTGCACTTAGAGCAGCTAAGGAATTTTCTGGATTTCTCTCTTTCTCTCTCTCTCTTTCGCTCACTCTCTCGTTGCCATGGTGACGTCATGGTTCTCAGGAACACTCTGTGGTTTCTGAACGTTGCCCTCGTGGGTTTCAGTCGTGTTTCAGGAGTTTTTTCGGTTGTTGAAGGGTTTTACTGCCAGTCAGAGATTAAAGGGCCGGATCTGGTTTAAAGGGCGATGTGATGAGATGATGAGCATAAACACCACCATCTGTTTCCATATAAACAAGTATAAAGAAGAAGAAGCAGCAAAAAACTTTATGATATCACTACAAGGAAAAAAATACAAAATAGCATGACCCCTTGTATCTCCATTTTTGGAGTTTTTTTGTTTCACATAATTCAATTTCAAATGAAGAGTCTGGACAGTTTATCTAAGTTTCATGAAGACCAGAATGATAGAATTATCCAGAATGAAATCTAGAATTAAATAAATGTAATTGTACAGTTGTAGGCCAACTTGGCCTACAGTGATTTAGCCCCACCCATTAGTATTAGTTAAGCATTACACAGTTACATGGTTGCACTGCCTGACCACTTTTCTTTAAAGAGTACCCTGGCACATTCAGTAAAATCTGGCACGTTCAATAAAACAACGTTTAACTGCTGATCAACACTGCAGGTTAATGGAGATTCAGGATTACAGTCGGTATGCCATCGTCTTCACGCTTTCATAAATGTATAAATCTGACGGTCCATCAATAACAAAATCACCCTAAACCCAGGCTACGTCCCAACAGCTGACACACCTGCTGATGAACGGAGTGAGTGCCATGCAGGACAGTCAAGAGCACAACACACACATCAAAGCAACACCGGCAAACGACCTCGCAGAGCTGCTGTTTTGGCTACACGCTTTTATAAAACATCTTTACTATCACTAGTGCTGTTATACAACAAACATGGTCCTGTTAAACAAGTCTCACCAGCATCATGGCAACATGGTTAGCTCATTGATCAGGCGATATTTAGAATATTAATATCTTTTGTTTTTATAAAATAGCTACACTTACGACATCAAAGACATTATCGCTATTTGCCTAAAACTGTGACTCTAAAGTCAGGCAGTGCAACAGGAGTGAATACAAGAACAATTCACAATACAAAGTATTGAAATTTAGTGTGGAACGCTGGAGCATGAGCAAAAAAACCCACACAGCAATAGGTTGAACTGATAAACTGCTATATGTTTACAGGTGCAGGAGAAGGTGCAGATGAACCTGAAGGTGAAGGTGCGTTTGCTCCGATGCCACTCCATGAACAGATTGAATATGATCTGAGAAGATCTGTGAGTCTGGATGATGGAAGTTGTCTGCTGAAGCCTAGAAAAACGGACACGCTGCAGAACTGCGGCTTCAACACCACGGCAAAGACCATCATGATCATCCACGGCTGGACGGTGAGAGAGAGAGAGAGAGAGAGAGCGTGCATCTTATTAGTGTGTCTGTTCTAAACGTCTCGTCGGTCTCACAGCTCAAACACCCGTGATCTCTGTTTACTCCAAAACAGCGAAGACTCATAATCTCACATCTCTGTCTCTATGTCTGCAGATTGGGGGAATATTTGAGGGTTGGCTGGATAACCTCATTGGTGCGGTGAAGGTGAGGGAGAGGGCGGCGAATGTGATCGTGGTTAACTGGCTCGCTCTGGCCCACCAGCTTTACCCCGACGCTGTGAACCACACGCAGCATGTGGGGCGCAGCATCGCCGACTTGCTGAACTGGCTGCAGGTACTGATCGATCCATATTCACCCCTCTGGTGTGACTGACGGGCTGTGTGAACAGTTGCTATGGCTAGACATTATTCTGACAATTTGGACACGGCTCGTTTTAATAACCCCAACGACCCCCCCCACCACACACACACACATACACTCCTGCACCCTGTAATCAGAGCCTAATCTAATTAAAGCAATACTGTATGTGAGTGTGTATAAAGAGCAGCTGCTCTTTAATCCTGCTTCAGCTGAACATGGAACAGCTGAATCGCTGAAACACAACCTCCGCACCCAAAACACATAACTACAATTGAAATCCAAAAGAAATTCTCATTACTCACATTTAAAAAATCATGTTAACCTTTTCTTCAGCAGGTTAATGTGCACTAATTTGTAGCATGAGCCAGTATGTGACTAAAAGAGGGGAAATAATATGAAATAATATAAAATCAAAAAGCATCGTATTACATTAGTCCCCAGTTTTTCGCGGGGGTTACGTTCCAAGAGCACCTGCGTATAGTGAAAAACCGCGTTGTTGTGTTTTGGTTTAAAAAAAGATAGTGTAAACTCTAAATATGCTCCCAAAACACTTTAATTTCCTTTTGAACGAAAATGTAAAGAAAAACCTGTATCAGTACTGTACAGTTTACACTGAACTGCAGTGCTAGAATGTAAATACCAATATTACCGCTGTACAGACTGCACTGTAATTCATGCATGGGCGTTTTCTTTGGTATGCACTATCGTTGTCTTTTTTTAGTAATAAAAATACAGTAAAATGTAAGAGTTATCACCAATCATTTTTACAGTTCAATAATTTACTGTTCGTCCAGCGGTGAGTTGTATTGTATTAATAATTGGCACTAAAATACATGAAGAATTATATATTGCCATGAAATAAGGTATTGTGGAAAATGCATTGTTGTTTTTGCCAAAATTATTAGTTCGGTTCTAAGAAAAAATAACAGAGGGAGAGGGGTTTAAATTCCGCTTAATGCATTTCCCTCAACGACACTGTACACAGGGGCGGACCGGCAATCCGCATGCTCTGTAAAATTCCCGAATGAGGTGCGGCCGTTGGGCCGAGATGCTGTGGCAGAGAGAGAGGGAGAGGTTTAAATTCAGCTTAATACACTACCCTCAACGAAAATGCACACAGGGGCAGATCGGCAACCTGGAAAAGTCAGTCAGGACTTCTCCAGAAGGCACAGACCACCAAGGGCAATGTACCAAGCCAAACCTAAAATGAAATCTCAGTTTCCCAAACCACGGCCGGTCAGCCTGTAATTCTTGCCCGAGATGCTGAGCTGCATTGCCAGAAGGTGCAGGGCATTTGGGCGGCATAGAGGAATGAAACGATAACAGGCAAAATAGGAAGGCAGCAGCCAATAACTGGAAGTTTAGCAAAATTTAAATTTGGATTACTATTTATTAGTAAATTATATATTTTTAATAATTTACAACTAAAAAAAAATTTGCAGTTTCTGTTGTGGAGATTCTGTGTAAAACGATCAGTTTGGTTCTCATAAAAACTCTGCGTGTGACTAAATCTGCGACTCCTGATCCGGGTAAAACTGGGGGATTACTGTATACCCAAATCCACATAATTCAGTGTAAACAGTGTGTGTTCAGAATGTGATCAGTGTGAAGAGGTTCATTGTAGAAATTTCTTGAAAGTGGAGGTGAATGGCATTTCCAACACAAAAAAAAGCAGTTTTGTTTCTTGTTGACGCCCAATGAAGGGTTTATCTTATTTGTTTTGGAGATGTTTGTGGATGATCTGCTGAATGCTGAAGGATCTATGTGAAGGTCCTGCTGGAGTGTTGAAATGTGGGTGTTTTGTCTTAATAGGATGAACAGCAGCTTCCTCTGGAACAGGTTCACCTGATTGGCTACAGCCTCGGTGCTCACGTTGCCGGATACGCCGGATATTTAGTACACGGGACTATCGGACGCATCACAGGTACGTTAATACTCCATGGTTATTCAGGGGCAAAAGATCAAGGCAGTGGTTCTTTTGCTGTTCTCATCAGTTTTCTTTAAAAGCCTTATGGGTCTCAAAACTGTGACTTTGGTAGTCAAATTTGATTTGATTGAGTGTTGTTCGTGCTCATTTTAAGACAACCAAGTTTTCTCTTGCTTCTTGTTGTTTATCTGAGGCACAGATACGAGCAGTGAGAGAAAAGAGCAGCATTTTAAGACCAGGGATCGGGCTCAGGAGCTGAAATTTAGAATTGTCTATTGCTCGTTTATGTCTAGCAGAAACAGGCTTTAAAAAGAGACCATGGGTGAAGACGTTGACGAAGGCGTCATTGGCATCAGAACTTCTGCACCACTTGCAGAATGGAAGATTAAAACAAAAAACTGCTGAACATGCAGTTTGTATAATGCTAACAGATGGGGTTGATTTGGTTGATTTAATGTTTCTGCTGAACTTTCACTGTATAATGGACAGAGAGTAAAAGCCTTCACTATGATTGGTCAGGTCTGGACCCAGCCGGGCCGATGTTTGAGGGGGCAGATCATGAAAAACGATTGTCCCCCGAAGACGCAGAGTTTGTGGACGTACTGCACACTTACACCCGCGAGGCTTTAGGGGTCAGCATTGGGATCCAGCAGCCGATTGGACACATCGACATCTACCCCAACGGTGGGGATGTCCAGCCAGGCTGCGCTTTACGAGATGTGCTTTCATCCGCCGCCGCAGGAGGTGAGTATACACACACTCGCACACACATACATACACACGCTCGGACACACCTACACACCAATTACATCGTGAACGATAAGCATGATTTGATAATTTGGAACATTTAGAACAAATTTTAACATTTTCCTGAGGAGTTTTAGAGACAAAACACTTCTGTTACATTTGTTCAAAATATCTGTTCAAAATATAGAACATCAGATTGTATCACAGCCAATCACGCTTGATTAATCGAACATGATTAATCGAATTGGATTAGAGCCATATCTTATCATTGATTCATAGTATATCATGTCATGTGCCAAATTGAATCAATAACATTGTCATATCATATTATTCCATATTGTATGGAACTGCATGACAGTGTTCCGTATTGTATCATTGTTTCATAACATATTAGATTTGATCATATATTAAAATATGATGCAGTATGGCAGAATACATTACCATTTTACTATTGAATTGTATAAACTGCAGTGTGTGTGTGTGTGTGTGTGTCTCTGCAGACTTCATGGGGGTGATGAAGTGTGAGCACGAGCGTGCGGTGCACCTGTTTGTGGACTCTCTGATGAATAAAGATCATATGAGTTTTGCATTTGAGTGTTCCGGTCCGGATCGATTTAACAAAGGAATCTGCCTGAGCTGCAGGAAGAACCGCTGCAACCACATCGGTTACAATGCCAGGAAAACCAGGAGGAGGAGGAACAGCAAGATGTACCTCAAAACCCGTGCAGACACACCCTTTGCAGGTGAGTGCCACCTCTCTGCATCTGCTTAGGCATCTGAATCTAGAACCTTCAGCTATTCTGCTGCCCAGAGCTGGAACCAACCGCTAGATCGTCTATTCCTATCTCTTTTTGTGTTCTGTCTTGTAAGACCCTGAACTGACTAGTGTTGTTTGGTGATGTTTGTTTCCATGCTGGTTTTATTTGTTATTATAAATTAAACACAGTAAGAAATGATCTGTTATACTCACTCTGTCTGTCTCTCTCTCAGGTTACCACTATCAGATGAAGATGCATGTTTTCAACAGGAAGAACGCTGATGAAGCTGATCCCACCTTTTACGTTAAACTGTTTGGATCGCAGAACGACACCAGTGAGCTCAGTGTGGACATGTAAGTGTCTGTCTGTCTGTTTGTTTATCTCTCTCAAAGCAGATTTAAAGGTTAGCTCATCAGTCTAAAGGTTCTGGTTTGTGTTCCTGCAGACAAGACGGTGTCACCCTAAACTTCACGAACACGTTCTTGGTGTTCACGGAGGAGGACATCGGAGATCTTCTGAAGATCACGCTGAGCTGGGAGAGCCCCACCCAGTCTCTGTCTGCGGTGTTTAAACACATTAAAACGTCTCTGTGGTCCTGGTCCAGCACACCCAGTAAGAAAACCCTGGCGGTTCGGAGGATTCGAGTCAAGTGTGGAGAAACGCAAAAAAAGTGAGTTGTGAGGAGCAGCAGGTTTCCACCCTCAATTTTGTTTCCCTCATTAGCTTTAGGTTAACACTAAAATCTTTTATTTACAGATTTACGTTCTGTGCTCAAGACCCATCCCTGACCGAGATCTCGCCTGGCAAAGAAATCACCTTTATCAAGTGCCGTGATGGCTGGGAGGTGAAGCCTAGGAAAAGGTAAACTTAAGCTGCTAAAGTGGCTGTAGGTCAGACTCACTGGGGGGGCGGAGTGACTTGTTTGCTTGCTCTTAGGGAAAGGCACTCTGTGGCAGATTTACAGATTTCTGAACAGATTTCTGGGTGCTGCCCAGTGGGTAGGATACTTGCTTCTGGACCATGGGTCATGGGTTCGAATCCAACCTTCACTATACCACCACTGGGTTCCTGAGCAAGACCTTTAACCCCAAGTTGCTCCAGAGAGACTCCCCCTGTAGTTAGGGACTCTAAGTCACTTTGGATAAATGCGTCTGCTAAATGCCGTGAATGTAAAAATGTTTGGTAACTCCAATGTTTGGTAGACTTGACAGTGTGGTTTCTGTCGCTGCATGACTCCCCATCGACTAGAGAACATCAGCACAGCTAAACTACTTGGAGGTTTTTCACAAAGCTGGATTTGTCCATTTAGCTCAAGGTCTCACCTGTTGAGTCATGAGGGACTTATTGGACTGTCATTTTCTTAGACTGAAGCTAACCGAGGTCCCACTCAGTGGGTTCAACCTGTAGTTTGAGTGTGTGACCATGTGGGTACTGATGTGGTGTCTTCTCTCCACTGTGTCTCAGCAGGATTGTTATGTGAGACGTTTGTCCGGCAAGGGAGAGGATTTACAGCCTGAGCACTTTCTGGAGGGTTTGATACACAAAACGGAGGGACTCGAGGAACTGGGCTGGACACTTGGGGGGGGGGGGGGTCGTCACTGAGGTGTGACTCAGAGGTCAAACCCTCCCAACCTCCACGTGGGTCTTCGTTTGATTGTAATGTGTGCTGGTTTACTTCTGTTCACTTCTGTTCAAGCCCTGGAAATTTCAGTACAGTCCTCTACTGACTGTGTGAGTGTGTGTGGGTGGGGTGTTGTTTTGCGAGGTGTTTGTGTTTTTGTTTGTTTGGTGTTTTTTTCTTTTTTTCTTTTAAGGGGGCATAATTTAATTTTCTTTATTTATAATGAAGAGAAGGCACTGTAAACCCAACTTTATTTATCAGCCTTATGCACCATATACTGAGGCACATCCTCGTGTGTGTGTTTGTGTTTGTGTTTGTGTGTGCGTGTAAGCCATGTAAATGTCTCTGCAGTATTAAAACGGCGGGAGAATGAAGACATGATCGCTCTGTGTCTGATAGGTAGACCTCATGTGTGTTAAAGCAGTTTGAGTTTGTATGTCTTTGTAATATTTAAAATAAATTCGTATGTTTGTAATTAAGCAACCATGGTGTTTTGTGTGTAGGTTATTTTGTGTGAAGGTTTTGAAGAGTAGTTGTGTGTGGGTCTGTCCTCTTCAGCTGTAAGGAACTCACCTGGGGCAGTAACTGCTGTGGGGCAATATAAAAATCACACCTGAATGCAGATACAAAAGAAGTTCACTTAGTCTTTGCATTGTGTGTCTGTATGTGCCACACTAAGCATGGACAACAGAAATAGGAAAAGAGAACTGTGTGAGGACTTGAGAACCAAAATTGTGGATAAATATCAACAATCTCAAGGTTACTCAAGTCCATCTCCAGAGATCTAGATTTGCCTTTGTCCACAGTGCGCAACATTATCAAGAAGTTTGCAACACATAGCACTGTAGTTAATCTCCCTGGGCGGGACGGAAGAGAAAAATTGATGAAAGGTTGCAAAGCAGGATATTCCAGATGTTCGATAAGCAGCCCCAAACAAGTTCCAACGAAATTCAAGCTGTCCTGCAGGCTCAGAGAGCATCAGTGTCAGCGCAAACTCCGTCGACGTTTAAATGAAATGAAAAGCAATGGCAGGAGAACCAGGAGGACCCCACTGCTGAGACAGACACATAAAGTAATACTACAGTTTGCCAAAATGTACTTGAGTAAGCCAAAATCCTCCTGGGAAAATGTTTTGTGGACAGATGAGACCAAGATAGAGCTTTTTGGTAAAGCACTTCAGTCCTGTTTACCGAAAACGGAATGAGGCCTACAAAGAAAAGAACACCTTACCTACAGTCAAACATGCTGGAGGTTCAGTGATGTTTTGGGGTTGTTTTGCTGCCTCTGGCACTGGTTGCCTTGACTGTGTGCAAGGCATCATGAAATCTGAGGATTACCAAAGGATTTTGGGTCGCACTGTGGGGCCCAGTGTCAGAAAGCTGGGTTTGCTTCCGAGATCTTGACCCCAAACATACTTAAAAAAGCACAGAGAAATGGATGGCAACAAAGCGCTGGAGGGTTCTGAAGTGGCCAGCAATGAGCCCTTACTCTCAGACCTGAGTGCCTCCACCACCACCGTACTTCACTCATGTGTCGATACCTTGTGGAACCTCCTGCTCTTCTCCACAGATGAACCTTCCTGTCACCATCGAACATCTCGACCTGAGATCTTCACTAGGCAGGACCTGTCACCTTAGTCCATGTTACAAGTTTGCAAAGCATGCTGGGAATGAATTCCTGTGAGCTGATTCACAGGTGAGTGGTGATAGAGATCAGCTGCCAGTTACCTTTCGGCTTTGTTCAAATACCTGAGATAGGATGTGCCGCACACACACACACACCCAGCAATCTATTTATTTCACACACACACCCAGCAACTTATTAATTTCACACACACACTGCAGTCTATTAACTTTACTGACATACACACCCTGCACTCTATGAATTTCACACACACACACACACTGACATTTATTCACTGCATGCCACATACACATAAACACATACAGCTGGTAGAACAGCAGGCATTTAATTTTGTTTAATACATTCACTAGATTCCAACGAATTAAAGCAGCCACTGTGTGCATGGGTGTGTGTTTTATGTTTACACAGCTTAATCATGCCACTGTGCTGATTAATAGTTCCTGTTCTGCTGAGTTAATTCCGGACGTTTTGTCTGCAGAGTTATATTGTAGCGTGAGATGAGGTTAGTGAGATAAGGTGAGACACAGAGATAAGATAACAAAACGGAAACAACCTGCATGTTCACTGTATTAACTTGTTCTGTTCATTCATACTGTATTAACTCACTCTGTTAATTCATACTGTATTATCACTATCAGTTCATACATCGTACTGTTTTAGCAGATCCTTGTGAAATGCCTGTAATGACAAATGTGTGGTAGCAATCTAGAGGGTAAAACAATTGTCTGTGGACTTGATAACTACAAACTACATAACTACAAACTAAGCTTTTTTATCATTGTGTCCTTGAGCAAGTCACTGTAACTGTTCCTGTAACTAAAGATTGTAAGTCGCTCTGGATAGGGACGTCAGCCAAATACCTAAATGTAAATGAGCTCCAATGTGATGGTGACTGCCTGAACAGTTCCAGCATGGCAACACCTAACTCTAACTCTGACCCTTTGTTCAGGTTCAGATGTGTGCTTCCGTTGCCATTCAATTCTGAAAACAAACATAACGGCACAGTTAGACAGGCATAATTACCTCTCCACCATAATCACCTGTAATCAAACAACGGATGCCAGTCGTAATAAAAGGAACAGCTTTTGCAACATAGTAACTAAAGTAGGTCACCAGAGGTCAAACCAGGTTAGAGTCACAGGCTTTGAAAGAGCTTGTCTCAGTTTAATTTCTGATGAAAATGAGTATAATGATGGGAATGACAGTGATGTTGGTGATACTGATGGTGATGACCTCACAGCAGTGCCTATATTTGACTGTTTAAACATGCAAAAGGTGCACACACAAACTCTCTGTTCCTTCTATGGTTACTATGTGCAGCAGGGTGCGTTTCCCCTTCAGGACAAACGCCACAGAACCATTTTGAAAACTGCAGCTGTGTGCTCGGTGGTGTGTTGCATGACGTGAGTGTGAGCAGAACAGTGTATTCTCATACACACAAAAATGCACACACACATACTTTCCAGTATACGCTGCTGTGTAAACACCCTCAGCTTTTTACTGTCTGCTGTTATAATATGCACACACCTCCTCCGTCCACCAGGGCTTGGACCTCAGCCCCTTTCTGTTCACCCAATTGCCACCTCTCCTCAGCTGGGCCACTGCAGCTACCGGCGGCATCCAGATGATATTTAGAACAAACACCAACGCCCAGAGCGCTCTCCTAACAAGGACATCTGGAGACCACCCTGAGAGAGTGAATGTCGATTTATTAGGTGGGAACAAACCAAGGTGGCGTTAATCTAACTCAAGAGGATCTTGCGGTAGGGGGTGCTCATCATTTGAGTGAGCCTTTTTGATGTGTGAGCACTTTCATTCATGCAATAAAAATGAACACCACCAAAACGTGAGCATTTCGCAAGCGTGAAAATGTGTTAGCGACAGTCCTCCTGATGTAACGCCCAAACTTACCAAGTGTCCCTAGACGAAGTCACGGTAGGTCAAGTACAGGTCTGCCCCACAACATTAACGGCTCGCGTCCATCACGTAAAGTTTACATTCACAGCACACATCCGTCAGATAAAGTGTATATTAACAGCAGAAGCTCTTATTCAGAGTCCCAAAGCCCAAATATTGGGTGGTATAAAGTGTGCATGTCCTTACTGCAGCTTTGTCTGTGACGCTTAATGAGACTCCTACTGCAGCCCTTACTGTAACCTTTACTGTGACCCTCACTATGATCCTCACTGCGTCTGAAAGAGGAGGAAACTCTGGTTCATTTTCTGCTATCTGACACCCACTCACGTCGCAGAAGAGGCCCTTCACTTGACAAGTGCAGGAGCCTAACACTACTAGCTTAGCCTCAGGGAGCTAATTGGCAAACCAGGCAAACCTTGAAGGCCGAAGTGACTTTGAAGAGTTTGAAGATCTGGACATTTTGTCTTTAGGCTTCTAAAACAATGCTGTGGCAGTGTAGCTCTTATCAGTGTAGCCTTTAGCATGCTAAGTAGGGGTCAGCAATTCTTTAAACAGATGAAGCTCAAGATAATAAAATATATAACTTTGTTATTTTAATAAGAGCCTCAATTAATTCAGGGAGAATTTCACTGCTAATAATAACAACAATCATAACAACAATAGTTGGTCAGTTTTTAAATCTCCACCTTCGGTCAGACCATCACGGCACAGCAGGGTAAAACCTCTACTCCACTGATGCGTCTCACACGCACACAAGCTCACACACGTTTTACCGTATGAGCATATGTGTTATTTTTAACAAGTACACTGCATGATTTACATACCAGGGATGTGACACATGACTTCATACACACAGATAAACCCTCTCAGGGAAGAGACGGAGAGGGAGAGAGAGAATGTGGCTCAGTGGTGTATGGATTCATTTTTTTCATTCTCCTTGGGGCATTTGTACTGTGTTCTGCCATGCAGAGAAAACACACATCCCTAGGACCATCGTCACACACAATGAGATAATCATGTCACATCGTCACATGGCATCATCACATTAACACATCATATCACAACTTCCCCGGACAGTGAAGGACCGGACGAAGAATCAATGTAAACGGCATTTATGCTGGGGACATTGGGGACACTGGGACACACACAAACCACTTTTTTTTTTAAAACATTTCATCCTCACCACTGACAATATTTAAATATGATCAACCCCTCCATCCCCCTTTGACAAATAAGCTAAGTCACCTGACCAAACCCCATTCATTTAACCAAACCCCAACCACCCGACCAAACAAAGCTCACCTGACTAAAACCACAACTGCCTGACCAAACCCCACTCACCTGACCAAATGCCACTCACCTGACCAAAGTCCACCCAACTGACAAAAACCCACCTATGTGACCAAACCACACCCACCTGAACAAACATTTGTTGTCAATGTTTCAGTGCGTTTTCAACACTAAAGAAATTGGCTTAATGTATTAAACTGAGCTTGGTTTGTGTTTCATATCACAGTCAGGGTCTGTGTGTGTATGTGTGGGGGGTTTAGTGGATGAAAGAACCTGGGGTGTGTTCTGTAGTCTGTGTTTCAGTGTGTGTCTGTTTCAGCAAATCCCTTTTTAATCTTCTCTTCATGTGGAGTTTCTTCACTCTAATCACTAAACCACTTAACTATAAATGGTCATTTTCCCAGCTCACTTCCAGCATTACTCTCATCTGAGCACCGGGGTGTGTGTGTGTGTGTGTGTGTGTGTGTGTGTGTGTGTGTGTGTGTGTGTGTGTGTGTGTGTGTGTGTGTGT